>JBANCY010001072.1:0-14659 GCA_037040045.1 Phorticella flavipennis | reverse complement strand
GTGTGTGTGTGTGTGTGTGTGTGTGTGTGTGTGTGTGTGTGTGTGTGTGTGTGTGTGTGTGTGTGTGTTTGTGTGTGCTCTGACACCACAACTAATGAATGTGCACGAACAGCAAACGACCATCGATGTGACGCTGGCTTTGCATGTATTGGTGTATTGGTGTATCTGTGTGAGTGTATGTGTGCATTGGTGTATCTGTGTGTGTGTGAACGTGGACATGGACGAGGACAATCGTCAGTGAGGCAGCAAACGACAACGTTGACCAAGTTGTTTGGCATTGCCAAGCCCGACAAATGCTAAGGCCTGTCAGGCGAGCGGTGGGGCAACGGGTTGCCAGCTGGCGCCGTGGCAAAGTGCAGACGGTGCAGCGTGGCGGGGCGGGGCGGTGTCAGCGGTGCAAAACATTTGCTCTGCCGAGTGACTAAGTGCATGCAATGAATGCGAGCAGCCGCAGCAAGCCACCAACCAGTGCACCACCCCAAACGACAACGAAAAAAACGACCCACTAGCCAAACCACCCACAATGCAACCACCCACAAGCCACCACCCATGATTAAATGCAAGTGCCAGCCGCACACAGTGCACAGATATGGCAGATAACAACAACAACCACGCACAAAGCATTAACTGCATTCAATTTTTATCCAACCACCCCACCACCTACTGTCCCACCCACTTCCTCCATCTACTGACCATTGCTCATGCTTAACCCTCAGCGGTAACCACTATTTGTGGCTCATGAGTTCATGTGGCGGCAGTTGAAATCCATTCGATTGCAACTCAAATTGCACACTCGGTCATCATTAGTGGATGCAACTGGCGATTTGTTGCGGCTGCTATAAGCTTTAATGTGCACCTCCAACTTGCAAATGATGCTGCAAACACACTTCACCCACATACCCAACCACCCAACCCAATCACCCAACCAGCCACACACCCACCAAGACACATACAGGGTGCATAGTTTCAAGCCAAACCCAAGGCAGCTGGTCTCGAAAGTTTTGGCATTTGGCCGCTTTTATGGTTAGCCAAGTTAAGACTGCAGCGACTGCATATTGCCCGGACTCTGGGGAGTTGCTCGGGCATTTCGAGCAAAGCAATTTCAAAGCCAAAAGACCGTGCAGCGGCTGGCTTCAAGAGTCCTGCGGTTGCACGCAACATGAGTTGGCAGTTTCCTTGGCTCCCGCTCAACAGGCAAAAATATCATTGACTTAATGAGCCAATGAGCCAATCCTTGGATCCAACGAGCTCAAGTCAATATGCTGCTGCTTTTGGCAAACGCTGACAGCGCCTCCAGGCTCCAAGCAGGCATTATATCACCGAATATCCTCATACCCTTTTCGAACTTGCCGCACAACACACAAAATTTATGCAAATTCAACATTGATGAAATGTAAATTTCCCAAAGTGTGTGACATGTGGATAAAATTAAAAAATGATTTTTTTAAGATGTGTTGTAAATGCTGATTAAATGCTTTCTTTCTATATGCAAATTGGTTCGGAACTGGCAATGGCTACAGGATTCGATTACATCGAAATTTTCAAAAAGAATTCAGCATATGTTCAGAGATTAAAATACTAAATCTTTAAATTTTGCTTAAGAATCTAATTGAAAAGCACAAGAAAATTAATTTAAATTACAAATAGTAACCGTAGTAGAATATCTTCAATAACCTGAATAAAACATATGGAAGTGTTGAATATTTTAACTTGGTTTTGGAAACCATTTAGCTTAAATTTTAATGAAATGATTCATTTATCAATATCTACCCACTTTTTAGTGAAATATATCAATAATTTCCATTTCAGCTCCATTATATAGTATTTTCCCGAAAGATTTGGTCACAATCCATCAAAACGATTGAATCGTTTGAAAAATTTGTATAGTCTTTTCGAAGAAGATGCATTCAAAGATGCGTCGAAGAAGAAAACAGAAATCGATTGGGTTATATCCGTCCGTCTGCCCGTCTGTATGTATGCAATAGCTGCCATATTACTAAAAGTTATTTTTGCCAACATTTGCTCTATTTTTAAAGCATTTACATTCAAATTCTGCACAGAGTTCAGATATTTCATTGTCTATCGGTCTACCAAATTTCAGAACGACCTGTTTACTATATCATATAACAAAAAGTGATGTTTTTACATATTTTACACATTTTTCAAGCTATTAAATAGAATGCTAAAAAAGATAGTTTAAGTTCTCTTCTATCTACATGTATTGCTACCCCTACATCGCATAGCTACCATATAACTGAAAGTCGATTTTTCCCACAATTCCCATGTTTTCCAAACAAATGGTTTCAAATTTCGCGCACATTTAACAAGAAATTTCGGGCAATTCTATTCCTATATACAATGTTTCTATAGACGAAAGCTTCGAGAGGACTATGGATACTTCGATAGGTCGAAAATACTTGTTCTATTTTTTAAATCTGTAGCTTTCATTATATAAGTTTTTGAAAACAATATTACTATTAAAACATTTACAGATTTGAGCAAAAATTGGACAAGCTTACGCAATTTGCTTCGAAAAAAGCAGTATTTTAAGAATAAAAACAAACTGTAAAATTAAAGAAATCCATAAATTGGCACAGATAAATCGAAATGAGTTTGATTTGAGTAGATTTTTTAGATTTCTTCATTCTCGATTCAAGTCAATTGAGCAATGTGAATGGAAGCATGAAAAGTTGTTTAATTCTCAGAGCGCTAATCGGCTCAAGCCCTACAGATTTTGGCCAGTTGCGGTAATGGGCTTACACAGTTGTTGCAACGTCGCACTCCCCAAGGCACCAACCCCCCGTCCCCCTACCAACCCCTCCACGCCCCTGTCAATCGCGCACAAGGGGCTAAGACGGAGGAGGGCTGTAAACATGGCTTTGGGGGGGTTGCTAAAGTTGAGCGACCAGCGAATTGACAACCAGTTGGCAGTTACCACTTGGATGTTTAATAGGAGTAGTAGTAGTTGTTATTGTTGTTGTTGTTATTGTTGTTGTTGTTGTTGTTGTTGTTGTTGTTGTTGTTGTTGGGCCGACAATCAAATGGCCAACGCGCAGTTATCTGTAGAGCCCCCCGCCAGAGACCCCTTTAAATATGTGACTAGACTTTGTATGGGTTGTGTCAGCAAACGGACAGGACTACAGGCTTAGTTACGGCTGAGGAACGAGCACACTGTGTGAACTGAAGACTGCAGACTGAGGAATGAGGAGCGAGGAACGAGGGTATAGGGTATAGAGTATAGGGTATAGGGTATAGCAGGAGCATAGAGGATTGAGTGCGGCTGATTGTTGGCTCTGGAACATATTGCACACATTGTGCTCGGCCGCTTCCACTTGGTAGTTGTCTGCATGGCGCATGGCGCATGACTCACAGACACGCGTGCGACGAGTCCTTTTGAAACCAAAAAAAAGAGGAAAATGTAGGAAAAAACAAAAATGAGACCGTAAAGAAGGCAAAAAAAAAATAGAAAAACAGAAAAACAAGAAAATATATATGTATGGGCCACAGTGAAAAAATGGAAACGAATGTAAGCAACCACCGACAACAGCCACAAAACGTAGCCGGGCGGCATTGTGGGGCAGCAGGAGCAGGAGCAGGAACAGAAGCAGGAGCAGAAGCGGCAGCAGGGGGGTCAGCCGATGCGTTTGGTCTGATAACGTGCACGGCAATGTTGACGGTTCGCTGACGAGCCGTAGAGTTGGGTTATGGTTTATGAAGGTGGTTATGCCACTGGAACTGCAACTGTGCTGGTGGTTCATTGTGTGTGTCAGTGTGTGTGTGTGTGTGTGTGTGTGATGAGTGAGTATGAGCATGGATGAGTGTGTAAAAGTGTGTGTGTGTGTGTGTGTGGTTATGGTAGGTGACTGACTGTGACAGCCAGAGGCCTGCTGTGCTCCTGGGTCACTCATAAATTGCTGGCAACAACACCAACAACAACGTCATGAATAGCGGGTATTAAAGTATCAGGCAATACACACACACACACACACACATACACACACTGAGACCGAGCGCCCAAAAAAATGAGTAAGTGGAGAAGGATTATCTTCGGCTCGCCGAACATTTCATACACTTTTAGAAGCTTGCAAAGGATCATGCCATTTAATAGGGTATGGTACATATAGTTGTATTTATACGTAGATATTTTTGCTCCTAGGAAATTGAAACAAGCTCTTATAATCTTCGCAAAGAATGTGTTCTACAAAACAGGTTGGGCGAATTTAAGTCAATCGAACATTTCGGGATCCATCAACTAATATACATTCTACTTCCTTCATTATCATTTTCAATGGGATCAGCGTAGTTTTCTAAACATGTAAAATCGGTAGATTAGATGCTTTGATTTTGGGAAAGATCGTTGTATGGTTTTGCAACAAAATTCTGCAGTCAGACTTCATTAGTGCCCTTCGGATATATTCCCTTTTTTACCAGTGGGTCCTTATACTTTTGGACATTATCGATATAATCGATTTTTTACTGAGATTATAAAAAATATAGATTATCCTAAAAAAGGTTTTTACAGCTTTAAATCCGTGTATATATTATAAAATTATACAAAAATTTATGTAGTTTACCCTCATTGCTTTTTGAATTTCAAACCAAACCCATCCTTAACTGGAAGTTGATCTAAGTGTCCCTAGGTAATGTTCGGCTGGGCTAAGAGAAGGCATGGGTTTTGGCTCTCTAGATTGTACAAAGATTATTGGAGAATGCATATTATTCGCGCTAAGAAGCCAATCGCTTTAAAATTTTGTGGATCATTAAGAACAAATGAACGAGTCTAAAGAATTTGAAGACCTGACCTTCAAATACATTAAAAATATATCCAAAAAATGCAAAGGGACTAAGGGGATTACTGTATATCCCGTAGACCTCTATAAAATATAAAAAAAACTTATATAGGTATTTTTTATAAGACTTATTGGTGTCAACAAATGTGCAGAGGTCTTACCAAATAAACTCAGATTCATTAAAATAGCTCAAAAATCGGACAGAGATAGACGTACAGAAAGACACACGAAAAGAAAGTAGAACATTGTTAAATCGATTTCTTTTAATAACGAAAATAATTTTTGAAGTTCTCCGACGCTTTTTTTACGCATTGCAAACTCCACAGCAAAATGTATGAACTATTTGCAGCGAAAAAGAGTATAAAAACGTGGCAAGACTGGGCTGGCATTTCCGTATAACTGGCTAAACAAATTGCAGGCATTGCATACAAAGCAAGTGAGCTCCATACAAAAAAATAGAAAAGCAAAAACCCAAAGTCCAAGCAAAACTGAATTGAATGTGGATGCGGATGGATACAGGATAGGAGCGCTGGGGCAGCTTATAAAGCAGCTTAGTACGAGAAAACCAATGCCTGTGCGCTGACTTAACCCTTTGCTAGCTATCTAGAGCTCTCTATGTGGGTACATATGTCCATATATAGTATATATAAATTTGATAAGGCTTTACTGTTTTTGTTTTTGTTATTTTGAATGCCGCAGCTTTGCTTTGAGTTATTTTAGTGCGGCAAGACAAGCTCAGGCTAAATTGTTTTTCAAATTCGAATTTAAGATCATTTACCTAGTGTTTCTACAGATTGATGATATATGAAATTTGCGGCCGTTAGCCAGGTGAGTGTGTCAGCAGTTTTGGGCCACAGATAAAACTAAGAAAAGTTGTTAAAAAGCGACATTAAATGAAATGAGCCACATTTTTGTGGTAAAGTTTTGCTAGGGCTATCATTAGTTTTAAGTAGACGTCCGGAGACATCCAGGGAGATCCACACAGCCGCACAGGGTGACAGTCAGCTCGTTAAGCAGGTGTAACAGCAGCTGGTCGTGTGTTTTGGCTACTTTCATATGCAAATTGGTTGGGTGCGTGTTGAGTAAGTGTTGCCTGCTTTTAGGCGGGGCAACTAAACAAAACAAAAACACCGGAGAAACCCCAACAAAAGAACAACAAAAGAGGAAAACCCCAAAAAAAAACAGAAAATTGTTCAATTAAGTCAATATTTGCGCACACTCGCGCACACAATTTGTGTGATGGTGTGTGTGTGTGTGTGTGTGTGTCTGTCTGTCTGTGTGTGAGCTGAGTAGTCGCCTTTGCGATGGCACAATTTTTCGTAGCATACTTTGCGGCGCGCTTAGACCTTAGCTAACACACTATGTTGTCTGTGCGAGTGTATATGTGCCACATATACATAGATATACATATGTGTGTGTGTTTGTAGTGTATAGTTGTATATTTTATAGAATTTCGGTTGTATGACTCACCTGCACGGTGCCCAGAAGCACAACGGCGGCCCAAAGGCTACGCAGCAACAAATTACGACGCAACGAGCCGCACATTTTTAAGCAACTTTCTATTTGTTGTTGTTTCAACAGCAACTATATTGTTATTTTACTGTTATTAGTTTTAAGTTTCAATTGTTTTTTTTTTGTATTTGCTTGGTTGGTTTTAAGTTTCTTTGCTTTTGACTTGCAACTGCAACTGCGGCATTGACAATTGTAAGTTAACAACAACAACAATAACAAAAACAGCAATTGTTTTTGTTGTTGTTGTCAGCACAACAAAAAAAATAATAATATACAAGGCTGAGACTGAGACTGAGACTGAGACTAAGGCAGAGGCAGAGGCTGAGGCTGAAACTGAGGCTTCGTGTTTCCTTTGCGCTGCC
Source organism: Phorticella flavipennis (assembly GCA_037040045.1). Taxonomy (NCBI): domain Eukaryota; kingdom Metazoa; phylum Arthropoda; class Insecta; order Diptera; family Drosophilidae; genus Phorticella; species Phorticella flavipennis. The sequence continues at coordinate 7,995 of JBANCY010001072.1, read as the reverse complement.
CCCAAAAAGTATGCAACGAAAAGCGTCAACTATTAAGTTTGTGTCCGTGTGTGCGCGTGTGTGTGTGTGTGAGTTATAGTATTTGATTGTAGAACGTAGTAGAAGCTAGAGTGAGCAAGCCTATATGCGCTAGAGTAGTGCAGCATTAGTTTTGGCTGAGAGCAAACAAAATGCTACTCGTTACTTTGCAACTCGCCACTCGCCTGCCGTGAAGCTCATGAAGTCCTACACTGCCAACTAGGCATGCATTTAACACCTTACTCTACTCTACTCTACTTTTAACTGTCTTTAATGCCAATTCAGCCTGACAATCCTAACTCACTGTCTGAGTCATTGGCATGCCTTAACGCTCGGTGGAGTCGCATAACTTTGCTCAACTATTTTCATTAGAAATAACTCTGGAAGCGTACAGGGTATAGCGTATAGCTGGAACAGCTGCAATCAGTGCTGTGCCCCACAGTGTCGAGCTCTACGTGTGGCCACAGCAGACTCTCAGACCACATGCAACCAACCACCCAACCACCCACTCAAGCAACCATCTTACATTTCTGCACATTCTCGATTCCTCTCTCTCTCTCTCTCTCTCTCTCTATTGAACTGGCACTCTCCCTCTAGCTCGCTCTATCTACTACTACTACTACTCTCTCTCTCTAGCTCTATGGTTCCAACGGCTTTCTAGCACAACTGCGCACGCACAATTGCCAAAGGAAAGCCTCACACAGACACACACTCTTACACTCTTACACACACAAACACACACACCATCCACACTCTCTCTGCGCTTTCCCTGCATTTAGGCAAAGCCTTAAAATTCACAATCGAAGGCAGCACAAAAATTGGAAAACACTTTTTGTTTATTTTTTTGTTTATACTAAGTTTTTCTTTGGAGACACATTATAAACAATTATATATATATATATATATTTAGTTTATTATATTTGTTAATATTGCACTTTGTTTCTGTCTTTGTTTCACACGAAAAAAAAAACATAATCAAATACAACAACAACAACTTTAATGCCGGACACAAGCAGAACAGTAAAAAAAAATAACTCTCTCTCTCTCTTTCTCTTAATGAGCGTGTTAAGCTTGCTCTCTCTATCTGTCTATGTCTTCAGCTCTCTTGCCCTCTCTTTCTCTGCCTCTCTCCCACTCTGTGTGTCTGTTGGCTTTTGGGTTGACAACCTTGTGCCTTGTTCAGTCACAGTTTTGGTTCGGATGGCGCCAGGAAACTTGAGGGAGTACCTTGCGCTGCGAACGCTCACAAACGACTGCAAATGTTGTTGACTGCACGGATAACTCGTTGCCTCTGGACTCGGACTCGGACTCGAACTTGGTTCACGGACTCGGACTCGGACTCAGTTTTGAGACCCGTTCACGGACTCGGACTCGGTACTCGATATACCGTACTCGTCCGCATGCAAAGCGACCTCGCCGCTCAAGCTCGACTCTGCCGCTGCTTCTGCGCCGGCGCGTGCCCCCGAATCGATAATAATTGCGAAACGTTGCTTGCCACTTGCCACACAGGCAGGGGGTTGCACGCCAGTGTGGCCAGTGGCAGGGGGTGCGAGGGGTTGCCACAGCTTTGACAGCAGCAGGTGCTATGCGCTTTCAGGGCCACCGTCAGAGCAAAAGCTCAGCTTGCTGCGGTTTTGGCGTTCAGTTCCAGTTCATATATAGCGATGGCATTTGCAATTCATCGTTAAATCTCAGCTGACGATACTATTGTGAAATATATCCTTGTGATGTGCAGTAGAAACTCGCAATAGTTAAGTAGTTTGTTTTTAAGGTCTTTAACTTTTACGAATTCTTACATTTTTCAAGACTTCTAAAATATACCCATCCTACAAACTACAGACCATCTCTGCTCGTATGTATACTATTTTATATTATCAATGTCCATATCGATATAATCGAGTAACTTGGCCGATTGACGACAGGTGAACATCATAGCGAAATTTTGAAAACAGCAGCATAGCACAAATCCTTTCGATGGGCGTTTTTTTATACGCTGAACGCATTTGGATAATGGAATGAAATATGGAAATAGTTTTGTTGGGGTCATGGTATACCCCAGTCGAGCACTTTCGACTGCAGCACTCTATATTGTTAATATTAGTTGAAACTGTTGAAATGCTATCACAGGACCAGTATTTAGCCATCTCTTCAATTCACTTATTTCCTTAAATTAGACACAAGGCAGACATAGACGGGAATAAAAAAAAAGGTCTTCAGTGAAGAAAACAGAAATATGGACAGTGCTTCATGCTGTGATCTGATACGGTTGCTATGACCATATAATAATAATAATATAAAATAAAGGATTGTGCCATAGTGAAAAAGGAGCGTTCTTCTGAAATCAAATATTGTGAATTAATTCAATTGCGTTAAGATCTGTTCCCACTGATCTGATCCCATTCAATTAGAAGATTATTATTATTATTATGTGGGTATAACAACCCTATCGGGTCACAACCTGAAGCATCTTCCTCTGGCGAGGCTTTTTGCTTTTTTTCATTGAATACTTATTTTTTTAAAAATGGGTGGATTTCAAGTCCTAAGCCAAAAACCTAATTCCAAACTAGGAGGGTCAAGTCAAATGACCTGAGCAGGAATCGAACCTACATCTCTTTGTTTGGGAAGCCAGTGCGCTATGCACTGGGCTACCGAGACCTCCAGAAGATTATATAAAAGCTAAAATGTGTCGTGACAAAAGCCATAAAGATTATACATAAGTATAACTCGGGATCAAGATAAATAGCCGAATCGATTTAACCAACTCTGCAATTATAAATCCCATGAAAAGGCTACTTATGATGATACTCATTCGCGGACCACAAGAAGGAAGCCACTAAGGGTTCTCCTTAACGACGTACAAATAAGTGCAATATCTTTTTCGTTTTATTAAATCAGATTAAGCTTATATGTATGTATAATGTCCATTCACTTGTATAATTTCTGTAAAAATTTCTAGATAAAGTCTAAAAAAAGGCTAGTGAATTGTTAGTACTGTAATAAATTAAACAAAAATAATGTTTTTCAATGTTAATGAACATATTTATTTATATGTACTCAAGGAGCACATCAGTAATGATATTTGTGCTAAATGTTTTCTAAATTATATACATCTTTTAAGTGCACTCTATAATATTATGTCTTGAGCCTGATTCCAAAGTCTTTTATATGGATGTCTCATTTGTAAACAAATTGCGTTTATTTAGCTTAATAAAAACAAAAAATATATAAACATATCGTTATTGTAAAATTTTTTAAATTTATTTGTTTGTATTCATCCCTGCAAATCAATATTTTCGAAAATAAATTCGAAAAAGTCGAGCTTGTCAAGCATAAATAGCACTTAGCCTAGTCACACTGTGTCAGCATCAGGTGCGTGTTTCTGCTAAAACACATTTAGCACAGTTTTTTAGCGGCGTTAGAGGGCCCGGTGCATATCTCGACTATTTTATGGTTTAGTCAAGACACCCAAAGTTAAAGCTTGCAAGGTATCCCAGTGTTTCGTTAAAATGTCGTCAAGTATTTTTGTTAGCAGTGTTTAAAACCAAGCTGGACTCGATGATAAAGGCTGTGACTGATCTATCAAGTCAAGACCCATCCACACCCCAGACAACAATCCCATCCCATTTCATTAAAATAGTTTAAGATCAGAAGACAGAAGACAAACTCGTAAATTTATTGTTAGTTGTAAATACATGCGTACAGTCATTTGATTCAGTTGAATGTTCTCTCTTATCATATTATCTCTACAAAAATTCTCAACAATTAAGTGTTATAAAAAAACAAAATCGGAAAGCAATGAAAACCAAAAATTTCTTAATGTTTACCTATGGAAGATCTAACTATTTATGCATGATTTAGCAGTAGATATTCGTAGACATAATCGAAGACTAGCAGCATGATGGCACCACCCGGTCCCAAACGCATTATCTTTGGTACCAGACCCTTGTAGAGAGCACGGAAGCCCTCCTCCCGATAGACCGTTGCCATCGAGCTGAATGTGCCGCGGTATTTGATCTCGTTTGGCTTCGGCTGCGGTCCCTGTATGCGCGACTTGGCCACGTCGAAGGGTATATTGACGAAGCAGGCCAGCGTGCCGGCCAAGAAGCCGATGGCCACTTTACGTAAGAATTCATAGGTTGTATCCTTTGACTCGGGCACGACATTCTTAACACTGTGATAGAAACCGAAATAGACCATATTGAAGACGCCGTTGCGACCCATCGTGGCTGTGACGCCCTTATTCAGGCCTCTCAGACCGAAACCGTCGCGTTTCACTATCTCGCGTGCCACATCAAAGGTACTTATCATTTTCTTACGGCGATCCGCTTGCTGAGCCACCTTGACCACCTCGAAAGGATTTACAGCGATTGCCTCTAGGGTGCCAGCTGTTAGGCCGGCCAGCGAGAAGGTCAACGGTGTCGGAGTTGGGGAACCGAATTGGAATAACGGCTTCGTCTGTTCGAATACCAGAAACTTGATGGCTCTCTTGGGTGTTTCGGCCAAAATTGGCGGCATTAGACCCTTCCAATACGAGCTGATGCCCTCGTGACGATACATCTTGGCAAAACAGTCAAAAACGCCATTGTAATGGAGCTGCGAAAAGATTTCAAAAGTTTTGGGATTATAATGTGATATAATATATTGCATTTATTTTGAGAAGGAAAAAAGAGGTGTTTTTACCAATATTATTTTTAAGGAAAATGATTTATGTTAATGCTGAATTATATTGGGTGAGATTTTTGTAAAGACCCGCCTATGTTTTGCAAAGTAATCGTTTTGTTTTAGAACTTTGGTAATGAAACTCGGTATGGTCCTTCTTTGTTATGTTAGATTATGTTAGGTTAGACGAATGGGCCTCTCAGGGCCTCACATAAAGTTTTTCCTGGCACTGTGTTGACCAGGATATGATATGCCCACCAAGGTATCTGTAAACTTTAATGGAACTCTGTACATTTCAGGTAAGATTAGGTTAGATAAGATAAAATGGCCTCTCAGGGCCTTATATAAGGTTCTTCCAGGCACATAAGAAGTATCTTTTGAAGTCGTATCTTTTTAATCGCAATTGTGGGCCACTTTTCGTTGGAAGTTGTCAGAACCGATTGAATCGAATTGAATATAAGAATAGGTAGTTAGGATTTAAATCTACATTGTAATATATTCCTTAATTTTCAAGCTATCTTAAGTTTAACCAAAGCTTTACACTCTCTTTCTCTCCCACTTTTCCTCTCTATCTACAAAAAACAGCTGATTATACCATTTTTGTTGCACAATCAACGTATAGCATTGCTAAAAGGATTCTACGTTAGTTATTGCTTTGAAATCTTGTAATTTCTATAATTTTCAATCTATTGATTGATTGATCCACCAAATTTCAGTGCGATTGATTTAGAAACACGGAAGATATGTTCAATTTATATTAAATACTATATTTTACTTAAAGAATTTGTAGATCGTACGAAAGTGTCAGTCGTTGACTGTTCTAGCAAAGAAGTTATTTTCAAAATTTACTCGGGATATCTTGAAATCTTTGTCAAAATAATGCTAAGTCGACTATTTTTTACACAAACTGCACACTGTGCCTACTATATCTTTTTTGTTTGCGTTTTAATTTGCATTTCGCAGCTATTTTAATAATGTGTCATAAATTAGTTAAATTCAGACGCACCACAGATCGGATAAATAAATGTGCTAAGCAAATATATAGCTAAAATATATATGACAAGATGAAACATATACGTATAACCATATAGTACAAGATACTGAAAGAAGCACAAAAACACCTGCGCAATTAATGCTTGGGTTGAGCTAGAGCTTAGTTCCAGTGATAAGATAGGAGATCAACCGAGATGTCTAGACCTGAAAATACTTTCACTGGGAACACTTTGAGACAAATCAGCTGATAATTAAAAGACTATGTCATGATAATGAGGCATGTTTCCGACGATAAGGCAAGACACTATAAAAATATATATAGAAATATTAAGAAATGTAAGTGAGCATATATATTTGTATATGTTATGTATATATAGCCATATATAAATACTCATTTGTCCGTCGTCGGGCTAGTCACAGTAATTTCTCTGCGTTTTGTGCTTTAATTGACCTTGACATAACCATTTGGAATATTATTATATCTATGCTATCAGCTGGCCTGTTCTCAATATAGTTCAGTCTGGCCCATAAAAAAGTGTGTTGTGTTATCGTCTTGCGTTATATGGGGGCTACTTGGAATGAAGGCTATTAACTTAGCCACTTGAGCCGAGCAAAAGCTAAGCAAAAGCTTGACACTCGCTCTCCTTCTCTCTCTCATTCTCTCTAACAGCTGATTTACCAATTTTGTAGCAAAAAACAGGGAAAACTTTGGATAGTTGGAAACTCACCTCAGCGGCACCTGCGGCAATAGCTGGTCGTGCCTGTATCTGCATGCGGGTCTTGACAACATCCAGCGGTTGCATGATGCACACCTCTAGGAAACCCGCCGAACCGCCGGAGAGCACTTGGAAGGCGGCTCGCTTGGCTTTGGGTATATCGTTTATACTGTGGGCGTTGGACATGGTATTGATTGTTCAAGTTTCTCAGTTTCTAATATGACTGAAGCCAAATTTAAGAGCACACAACCATATATATGTATTATATATGCGTTTGAGCAGGTAAATAGCCAAGAGCAATATGTAAGCAGAAACTATTCCGAACGACTATAATTTTGTCATCGAACTTCTATAGCTATGCTCACTGCGTTACGATTCCACCACAACGACTTTTAACACCCGGCCAGCTCGACCAAAACACTTCACTGCGAAAATTTTGACCACCTAAACAAAAATAATAAAAGAAATTCGGAAAGTATAGGTCGAAAATTAATTGTCTCCCGCACGCCTCGAGCACCAAATTTGCACTGAACCCCGAGCGTTCAAATGGAATTCTGTAATGCCAGCGATATGACAGAACTGCCCGGTGCCAGGGCTGGAGTCGGCTGTGCGGGGCAACGCGCCGCCGGAGAGCTTTCAATGACGCAGCAGCTGGCAGAGGGCAGCTGGAAGAGCTTCTTTTCTCTGACCAATTTCATCCGCACAGAGCATCGCGAGATCGAGATCTGGCAAAAAAAAGCTCTCCAAGATCAGTGCATTTTTTCAGTATTTTTTTTTTATTTTGGTGGTTGCGACGCAGCTTTATGCAAAGCTTCATGCGGGCTCTGGCATTTAGAAAGAGAGGGAGAGAGAGAGAGAGAGAGTGGGCGAGACTGAGAGAGTGCCAGAAATTCCCCCTACAACAGGGAGGTACTGCCCGATATGAACCAGTTTCTTTACTGTTGTACAACAACAATAATTACTGTACCTATATAATAATTGATAACAACATATATACACATATATATATATATGTACCACGACTGATAAGTCTTGATTTGACGGAACAATAAACAAATAAATGGGTGAAAAATGAAGTAATACAACAAATATATTTGAAAACTTTTCTCTGATAAGTTCCGATAAGACTTGATAACAATTTCAAACAGTTGCATGTCGATTTTTACACTATTTGCATGAAATATGTCAACACCTTTTATTATATGTCAGGGACCTAATCATTCCTTGAGAGTAAAGAGTACTAAATTTCTACAAAATCAGTTTGAAATGTTTTTGAGTTTCCAGAAAAACACGAATAATGTTTTAAATTGAGGCTGATGTTTAATTGCAGGGTGTTAGCTTAGTTAAGACTCTAAAAGATTTTACTATTTATCATGGAGTCGGCATATTTCAAAAGCTCATAGCTCAGTCAAAACTCCTCCGATTTGGACTTATTATACCTTTTTGTTCATGATTTTTAATTCCGATTTGTTCCTTTTTCAAATTTTATTGATATCTTGAAAAAAAAAAACATTTCAACATGTAAAGTGAAAATTTCCCATGGGCGCAAATTTGAAAACCTCATAACTCAGTCAAAACTGCTCGGATTTCGACTAATTATACCATTTTG
>JBANCY010001071.1:0-14679 GCA_037040045.1 Phorticella flavipennis | reverse complement strand
CTGCCTGTTACATACATTTGCACAAACTTATAATACCCTTCATACCAATTTTCAATTGGGATCAGGGTATAAAAACCAAAAAAAAACCGTATTATTTTTGACTTTTTGGCGCTTGTCAACAAAATTTGACTCACAGCTGGAACTAACCTTTGATTGGGCCTCGACATGGTGTTTGTGTGTGTGTCTAGGGTGTGTGTGTGTGTGTGTAAGGATCTCTTGCAGCGCCCGAGTGTTAGAGTTGCGTCCGGGAACCTAAACCGTTACCGGCTCTTAACGAATTCAAACTGAAATCCCACTAAAATTGTAGACAGAACGCAATGTGTCGCATTGCCGGTCTGCGGCCCGCCCGAGTGACTATTTCAAATCTTATTCACACTCGAAGCACTCACACGAAGCACTCACTCGCACTCACTTACACTCACCTCACACACACACACACACACACACACAAACACTCAAACACACTCACTCAGCTCACCGAGCGCCTGCTTTAAACATTTTCCACACATGTTGCGCACCCACAGCAAATGCCCGGAGACGGAGATGGAGGCGGAGACGGAGTCTGATCTATATAGAACACGACGACGGTCTCCGGCGACTCAGTAATGAGTGCCTAATGAGTGCGTGAATGAGTGAATAAGCTCGTGAATGAGTAGTCCATGTGTGGGCCCCATAATCAGCACCCGATTATGATTACGTGCCGCGCGTATCGCCTGGAATACTGTATTTATATGTAAACAATGAAGGCCCGTATTTCGACTTGCCCCGATATTATTAGCCGATGTCACCCACACACGGACTTCACTCCATGAGTCGTCGTAGGCCTGGAGGTCTGTTATCGAACATGCATAACACATAGACTTCCAGAGTTCATTTAGATATAGCTAGAGATAAAGATAAAGATTCCGATAACACACTGTTACGCGAAGGTATGTACATTTCGACGGGCGCTATGCAATGTTCCAAATACAAGTTTCGAGATATCCCGATGACCGAAACATTCTTTATGGACTACTTAATGACTAGATATTCTATGTTGAAAAAATCTTAAGAATTTGATATAAAGATAAAGATAATGATCGGTTCCTTTTTAATTCACCAACTAAAGCTAGAAATTGCCCAAAATGAGTGCATTCGAAATTCGGCCTTATCGAAAATATAGTCCGTACACCCCGTGCCCTTCCCTACTCTGTTCTTATTTCAAAAACTATGAGTTCATTTGTGTTGCAACTTGCAACAACAAACTGTAGAATCACAACTGATAAGCCTATGAACACAGTTTTCTGTAGCAAAACTGCAGAAGTCATTGGGTTGTGACGCAGCTCCCAAGTGAACTATTTGATCTCAGCCATCTTTGCGCCAACAGATGTGAAACTTGGTACATAAATCCCCCTGGTCGGCACACAGATACTGTTTCATCTGGCTTTTTATATAACCCAGTGAATTGCGCGTAAATCGCGGAAAACCTATTCGAACGATAGCCCCTACTTTGTATCTTCTGCCTATCATGTGCAATGGAGCGTGACGAGAGGCGTCTATCGATTTGACACGCTTAACACTAGAAAGCGAAGGCTAAATGCTCGGAAGATCAGCCGATCCGTATAATATATAGCGCAAGATTAGCTCCATTGTGGGATGCGCTTCGCTGACTAAACAGAACTATTGCCAATCTATGTGCAACCGGATCGCGACTCGCACGTGTTCAGAGCAGGTTTCTAGGAATTCTGAAACGAAATTGTTATTTATATAAAAAAAACAACCTAAACATATAAATAAATCAATTGGGAGAATCCACAGTTTTCAACTATTATAAAAGACAAGTCTAGTGAAAATCGATAGAGTTTTGACTATATTTTGATTATGGAAGTTTTGGAGGAATCTGTTCTTTTTATACGGTATTAAGACTATATTTTAAAAGAATGATTTTTTAGAAATCTTCAAAAAAATATAGCCAGAAGTAAACTAGAATCTAGAGTTTAGATAGAGAACACTCAGGACATTTTGCTAGGAAAAGTTGCCAAAAGATATAATTTCAATTTACTTTGGAAGAATCTTATATTTTATGAGTTATTCAAACCAATTTAAAAAGAATGATCTTTTGAAAACTTGAGTGAATTATATATTTTGAAGTGATTTATGTATAGTTTTCAAATGAAATGAGATCAATAGGAAATATCTTTTAGTGGATTTAGATTGCATTGGAGTATCCAACCTGATCCACTGTTCTCCTTAAACAGTTTTTGATTGACATTTATCCGCCCGCGATAAGCTTAGATCATAATAGGTGATACCGAAAAACCTATGACAAAATTCTGGATGTTGGGGCACAAAATACATCTATATATAGAGTTTTAAAATGCAACCCTCGCGAACTAAAGCACTGCCCATATGAAAATCTCTCACACAGACAAGCCAAAATAAAACCGATCTATAAATATCATACCAAATGCAATACCAACGGAGGGTTCTCCTTCAAAGACTTTTCTGAGAGATTTTTGACTCGCAAATGCGACTCAAAGGCGCGTGTCTCTGAGGCAAAATGTCGGGTTAATAATGTGCAATAATAATGGGTTTCTTGGGTCGCTCAAGGCGTCAATTAGCCAACTTGTCTTGTCGTCAGGTTCTCCGGTCTTCGACTTGATTATGGCGTTGAATTTTTTGAATCGGATCTGGCACCCACTTCTCAGATCGTAAAGCCACTTGCTCTTGAATTCCATTCTAAGTGCAATTGCATAAACAAATGCAAAAAGATGAGGCCCCGTGGAATGTCTGTGCTCCCCGAGCGCGGGGCAATATAGACAATAATGTCTAATAATATCTATGATACGATACGATATGATATGATATAAAACACCCAAACCGACTCGAGACTCGCGACTCGCCACATCTAAAACAATCAACCTTGTGTGTGTCTAGTGTCTGTATGTGGTGTGTGTGTGTTTGTGTGTTGGTTTGTGTGTGTGTGTGTGTGTGTGTGTGTGTATGTGTGTGCATGCAACTGTGCAACTTCCAGTTTTAGTTTCAGTTTCAGATTCCAGTTTACAATTTGAGCTTATCAAACGTTTCATTGAGGAAAATCTACGCACTTCATGGAAATTCGAGTTGTCTGAAATTTTCACTATTTTTATTCACTTTTGTCATTTGCCAAATGAATGAGCCGATTTTTGCACTGATTAATTGATTCATCACGTTGATAATTCCTCTGAATGGTTGATTCAATGAGTGATTGATTAAACCAATGAATGACTGATAGATTAAAAAATTCATTTATGGATTTATTTCCTCTATGCTAGACAGAGATTGACAAATTAACAGTTTGATAGATTGATTAACTGTTTGCATGATTGATCAGTCAATTGACTGATTGACTATAGGTACGACTTAATGACTTATAGGCAAATAGACTTAATAGCTGAGTGACAACCTACTCATTTTAAGACAAAAGTATTGGTTGATTTCTTTGACAGATTGATCAAATAGCTGAGTGACTGATTGGCAGATGGTCGGAATAATTCAATTTCCTAATAGACAGAAACAAATGGACAAGACAGCAGATAAAAAGATTGGCTAACTGCTTGCATGATTCATTGAGAGATTGGAAAATGACTGATTGAATGAAATTACGATTGACAGACTAAGATAAGAGATGAGTAGACCCAATATCTGAATGACAAGTTGCTGACTATGAGTGGTTGATCGGTTAATTAACTGAATATCTGCCTGGCTGAAAGACTTACTGAATAAATGACTGACTAATTGACAAATTTAACTTTCTAATGATTGACTGATACGTTGATGTAATATTTTGAGTCAATATTATAAGAAGGAATGAGAAACACACTGATTAGCAGATTCAGCAATTGATTGTGTGACTAATTGTGGGATTCATTAATTAATCAATCTAATTATTAATTGATTTGCTGACTGACTGACAGACTGCTTGAATGAATGACTGACACACTGACTGATTTATTATTCCAATGTGTATTTTACTGAATTAGATAGATTGGTTGACTGATAAGTTGTAACATTTAAAATCAATCATATGCGAAGATACATCATAAAATCGGTCAGAGTACAAACGCAGTACATTTATGACCTTTTTATGTTTATCGTCAATCATTTGCTTAGTATAAGCCCCCCTTTTCCGATTAGATTAGGCAATAAAGGCACTTGCCTTGCTCAGATCTAGTTAAGGAATTGTAAGTAATATCTAGTATAGTATGAAAGCTCGGATTGTTACGGGTAGATTCTGAACGCTGATGAGGAAAACGCTGACATGCAACATTTCCGTGCGACATGCAAGTCAAAGGCCGGATCAGAGTCGGAAAGCACTCAAACTGGAGACTTACCTATTTTGTATCTGGCTTAGTGCTCTATTGCAGTATGACGGGGGGAGGGTCACGATCACGCATGATCCGCTTGCTCGCTCGTTGACCTCAACGGGCAACGGCTAATCCGGCGATAACAACCGACTTGGCCAATGTCGAGCGGGCCAAGTGCGCCGTGCAATTCCCCCCGACTGGCGTCGCAGCACTTACCTGGCGCTGATATCAAATGATGCCAAAACTATGCATTCAGCATGATGTATCAGAAATCTAACTGATTGAGGGAAGGGAGGAATGACTGAGTTCTATATAAATAGACTTAACGGCTCATTCGGAACTTGCTGATTTCATTCTGACTTAATTATTGACTGAAAAGGTGGCTGACTGATTGATTGATTACTGAAGTTACTGGCTGATGGATAGAATGATTCTCTCGGTTTCCTGTTCGGTGGATGTATTGACTGAATGATACACAAAATAGTTAACTTGCTAAAGGAGAATAAGCTGATTAATGTATTCAATGAGTGATTGATTGATTAATTGACTGGTTGGTTGATGACTAAGTGCCTAATATGACAGACTTAGTGACTGATTGATATGATTGCACAAATTGGTGGTATATTAACAAATAGATTGATCGACTTAAAATCTGTTATATTCTAAGATTTCCATTCGTTTTATAGAAAGAAACTTTTGTGTAGACTTTGTCAATCACTTGCGTTATAATAATCCCTTTTCCGATTAGATTAGGCAATAAAGCAACTTGCCTTGCACAAATATAGTTAAGTCATTGTAAGGCATTCATAGTTTTTATGTAAACTTAGACTGTTTCAGATAGTTGTTCGGACCAAGTGCACCGAGTTGGTAACCCTCCCGAATTATCGGTGGGCTGACTGATATCAGGTCGAAGCCGGCAGCCGAAACTACGCAATCAGCATGATTCATCAGAAAGTCGAATGCTCTTTGGACCTTCCGAGACTTTTGGGGGCATTCGAAATTCGAACAGTCACACAATGGTGGTACGAGGGTGGTTTATTGGGTTCAGACAAGTTTCAAAAAGCTTTTACTATGCCGAAACATGCGATAATGGAATTGCTCTTAATCATTGTAACAAAACTTTAACTAGTTTTTGGGACCTGGTTTGGTTGAGTAACGCATATGTTTTAGGGCCCATTTGGAATAGTTCCCAAAACATCTGTTTCATTCGAAAGTCATTTGGCTGCTTTAAAAAGTTTGTAGCCCACTTTGTCGTAAGTGTTCCCACTTAGTTGTCTCCACATTTACTCATCCAGACTCTCTCCTATACCCGAATACCCCATTCACGCCCAGTAAGATGCACTGCATCCGAAACTTAACTTTATTATGCTATATAATAATAGTTACAATCAGATTATAATATAATATTTTCCTATGCTCCGAAGAGAATTCTCTCCGGACTTCTTTTACACCTGCAGCGTTGAGAAAAAGGAAACCACGGCGCTGTCTGTGGGCAAACACTGGCCAAAGGCCTCGATGAGCAACGGCTCCGCCGTAACTGTGGCCATAAAGTCATCCAGCGAGACCTGTAAAAGCCCCAAAATAGCAAGAATTTAAAATTCCCAAAAATCCTTAGCTTACCTTGCCATCCTTGTCCAGATCGAACTTTTTGAGCACAATTTCCACCAGATCCTTGACGCCCTCGTCCGGATCCTCGTCCTGCGGCTGCTTGATGAGACAGTTGCGCAGCAGCGTGAACATCTCGTCCTTAGTTATAAAGCCATCCGTGTTCAGATCGTAAACCCGAAAGCAGAAGGCGGCACGCTCGGCGGGCGTGCCGCGCAGGAAGGTCGACAGACCAATGAGCCAGCCCTCCAGGCGCAGCGGCAGACCCTCGTGCGCCTTGTCCCAGCTGCAGAAGATGCGCTCCATGAGTATCTCCTCGGTGACAATGTCAAAGGTGCTGTGCAGCAGCTCACGAAAGACAATGCGATCAATGCCCTGGAATGGCAATAGTAAAATGGGTATGTATGGTTAAGGAACTCGCGCTAGGAAGAGCAAGGATGGGCTACCTCTACAGCGGCATGTGGCTTGGCTATGGCTGCACTGGAAGAACTCGAGGCCAGCGTCTTGGCGGCATACTGACAATTGGAGACCAGCTTGCGGTAGATCCGGCACAGGGCATCCAGTTCATCCCTGAAAATGAAGAACAAAGATTAAACCCAACGAGCACGGAATCCACTTAAGCTTGGCGGCTGAAACTTGGTACAGAGTTGGCTTATGACAATATTTGGCAAATTAAGCGGATTGGATTACTATAGCTATGGAAATCGTTGGTTAATATTTGGTTTTAGCTTCAGGAGGACTCAAAAATTATAGGACTTCAGGATTCTTTTAGTTATTTGACTTCGGCTGGCATCTCGGCCAGACTGGTGGGCACTTACTTGGTAAATCGCGTCTTCTTGCGCAGATTATCCAGTAATTTCGGATTGATTTTGCCACTCAGCTCGTCCATCTTGCGCTGGCGCTGCTGTCGCTTGTTCTGCAGGGCAGCCGCTGCGGCCTTCGACTGGTTGCTCGAGTTTCGTTTGCCGCTGGCGAGGAACACCGAAACCGTTTTCAGAATAGTTTTGTTCGCATGCAGCGTGGATCTGCCACCACCACCGGCAGGCGCAGCACCAGTCCCAGTGCCAGTTGTTGTTGCCCCAGCTCCGCCTCCGCCTCCGCCTCCTGCCCCAGCTCCTGCGCCAGCTCCTGCTCCTGCACCTCCGGCTCCGCCTCCGTTGTCGCGTTTCGCTGTTGGTGTTGGGGAGCGACCCTTCGCGGCGCCCGCCTTGCCTGCCAAACAACGTGCCAGCACATGTCATTTATACACACTGCTCCAAGTGTGTGTGTGCACAGGGTGTTTCTATAGCTTTATACAGGTGCAAAGAGGTGTGTGTGTGCCTGTGTGTATCTGACTGCTTCATGTGTCAAAGTCAAATCAATCCATGTCAGCCGACGCCATCGACACGCTCACAAACACCGACACCCCCCTGCCACCTGAACTTGTTCCCCCCTCCCCGCTGCTCCACTCCTCCGCAGGGTGTTCCCCCACTCACACCCTGTGAGCTGCCCCAAGTGGCAAGAAAAGGCCAATATGTAAATAAATTGCCACCAAAATGGATAATAAACTTCGCATTTTGCTCATAAATCGTGTGCAATACAAATACACTGAGAGAAATTTATGGCTTTTAACATTATTATTATTATATCGCCTTAACAACCTTTAGGGTCACAGCCTGTAGCATTATTTATGCCATAATAATTTATGCTTTCTTCGCTGGAGACCTTTTTACGCGGCTGGATTTCAGATCCTACTCCACAACCTAGCTTTTCTAAGAGGGTCATGCCTATCGACAGGAGCGGGACTCGAACCCACACCTCTTGTTTGACGGGACAATGAGCTACTCACTGGTCCCTCCCTAGCATTTAACAAAGAATTTTTCAAGCATACAGCCAATATTTTCAAAATTTGCAAGTTAAGCACCTCAAAATATATATAAATTCAAAAAGGCATTAGATGATTCGATACACTGCTAGAAAAATCTGCAGAAAAAGTAAAAATTATATACTCTGTACTAAAAGTTCGATATTTCTTAATTTCGTTATTGAACAAAATCTGCATTATCCATCTTAAATTAAACCAAAATTGGGTTCAAATCACCTCATTAGTTAGTCGCGGTGAAGAGACGCGACTATTTTCTTTGGGGTTCACTAATCCGAAGACGATTCCTACCATGAAATCCATATTGCAATATGTCATCAAATCAGTAAAAAATTGCCTATGGGGGCCAATTTCAAACTATCATAGCTCAGCCCAAACTTCACCGATTTTGACATGTAATATCATTTTGTTCATAATTTATGATTCCAATTCATTCTACATTTAAAATTTATTGATTTCTTAAAAAATTTTTTTGTTAATTTTTTGGATTTTGAGGTAAGGGTCCCCCCTGTGTTTTGAAAAAACTTTGAAAATTAAAAACTCAAAATTTTTACTTTTTTCCATTTCTGTTATCAAAATTAGCATAAAAAACTGTTTTAAAACTTCATCAGAAGATTTTTATTTTTCACCCAAAAATCGACCCAAATTAGAGTAAAATTTTAGCATGTAAAGTGAAAAATTGCTTTTGGGGGCAAAATACAAAACCTCATAATTTCGCCAAAACTGCACCGATTTTGACTTGTTATACCATTTTGTTCGTGGTTTTTGATTCCAATTCGTTACACGTTCAATTTTTATTCATATTGTGAAAAAAATTTTCTTTTCATATTTTTTGACTTTGAGGTAAGGGTCCCCCCTGCGTTTTGAAAATTTTTTGAAATCTAAAAACTCAAAATTTTAGCTTTTTTCTATTTCTGTGATCAAAATTAGCATTAAAAACTATTTTAAAACTTCATCAGAAGAGTTTTATTTTTCACCCAAAAATCGACCCAAAATCGAGTAAAACTTTAGCATGTAAAGTGAAAAATTGCCTATGGGTTCAAATTTCAAAACCTCATAACTCAGCCAAAAATGCACCGATTTCGACTTGTTATACCATTTTGGTCATGGTTTTTGATTCTAATTCGTTTGTTTTTCAAATTTTATTCATATCACGAAAAATTTTTATTTTAATTTTTTGGAGTTTGAGGTAAGGGTCCCCTGTGTTTTGAAAAAATTTTGAAATCTAAAAACTCAAAATTTTAGCTTTTTTCCATTTCTGGCATCAAGATTAGCATAAAAAACTACTTTAAAAGTTCGCCGGACGATTTTCATTTTTGACCCGAAACTCGGCCTGAAACCGAGTAAAATTCTAACATGTAAAGCGAAAAGTTACCTATGAGGGCAAATTTCAAAACCTCATAACGCAGCCAAAACTACACCGATTTCGACTTGTTACACCATTTTGTTCATGGTTTTTGATTGAAAAGTGAAAAAAATTTTTTTATAATGTTTTCCTTTAGATGTATGGTATAATATGATAAGATGATTCTGGCGGTAACGTTTGGGGTCTGTCTATGACGTCTGGTTTTATGGATTACAAACTTTGTGAGAACTAATTCCTAGGACAAGATTTTGAAAACTCCCAACTCCTGAAACCTTGCTTGGGAAGGCTCTGACCCTGCGTTCCCCGCGAATTTGTCTCAGTGCAGCGGGCACTCCGCTCCCCTGAAGACGTGGCTCCTCCTAAGTCCCGACAGCCCTCAGTTAAGCCATTACAGAAGCATTGTTTTATTTGCCCAGGGAAAAGTTAAATGTAATGCGGCAATTGCGCAAGTTGATGGATTGAGACCCATGCGGAGCGACCCCCTCGAAAGGGTTGAGCCCGCCGCACCACGCCCACCGTCTACCGCCTTGCCCCATGCCCCTCTGCCCGCTACGGCTTGACTCTGTCTTGCATTTGTTTGTTTATTTCTGCTTCTTTTAGCGGTTCCCCTGTCGGAAATCGCCTTGGCACTATAATTTTATTAGTGCCTCGACTATTTACCATGTACTTTGGGCATTACAAGTCAAAACTATGTGGCAGAGCACATTGATGGGTTCGCCAGAGGTGCGAAATGCTATGACTATGACTGGGGCGGTGACTGGAAGCGTGACTGTGACTGGGACTATAACTGGGACTGTCTCTGGAAGTTTTGTGCCCAAAAATGATATGAACATTTAAAATCTTAATAATTTATATAACTTGTATAAGAAATGGAATGAAATAAGCCAAAATTGAAAATATTTGTAAGAAGCATTCCGGTAAATATAGTTATACATTTACCGATAATACACGATTATCCTCTTAAGCTAATGCCAAAACACTTTTTGGAAATCTTCGAATTCTATTATCCAAACATTGCTGGAACATAGTTTCTATAGAATTGGATTGAAGTTCCAAAAAGGATTATTTTTTTAGTTTAATTCATAAAATTCCCAAAAAGTATGGTAATGGTTCTGATATTTATTCTAAATTACAAGGGGTAGCGTATCCAGAGCAACTGATATCTTCATGTTGTGACAGGTTATGATCTCGACATGAGTGGGGCTCGAACCCACGAACTCTTGTTCGGCGGGACAGTGTAAGCCCGAAAAATCCATTCTTGATGCGTGAATCCTTCCGATCTTAAAATGTTGTTTAAGGATATGAAGAAAAGCAAAAGATTCCATAGAAGGTGCCAGCAGAATCTCTATTTTAAAGAGTGTCCTGTTTACTTTGGTTCCCCAAAAGTCACTATAGTTATTTAGATCAAAAAGAGCTTCGCTTTTAAGAATTTATCGATAAGAATCCTAGATTATTTTTTGATTTAAGCAATACTCGTGATATTTGGTTAGTCACAGTGAATCACAGTGAGTCACAGTCAGTCACAGTGAGTCACAATTCTGTCGATATGCACTCAGCCCTTGGGCTGTCAGTGGGCATTACGCTCGAAAGTATGCAACAATGGGGCATGAAATCGTAATTCCCATATAATTTGTTGATTCGCCGTTGCCAACAACAACAACATAACACTCACACACGCACACACACATATAAACACTCACACACATGCATGGACAGGTGGGCAGCACTTTTATCTATTATCTCAGGGAGCAACCCTTTCGACAGTCGACCTGCTAGGTTCCATAGCATTACGAGGTTCAAACTTTAGAGACAGACATCAGTTGGCACTGTCCTTCAGGCACAGCTCCAGAAGTCGAGTTCGGATCAGGCCCGGGTCAAGTCAGGTCAGGTCAGGTGAGGTCAGTCACAGCACATGGTACACATTGTCTTCACTTTCGTTGGGCACATCGAAAACAAATTATATAGAGTATTTGTGGCACACGGAACTAATCGGGCGGCGCTCTATCGATTTTCACATGGTTTTGACACACTTTCGAAGCAGTTGCAATTTTCCGAAGGATTCGGGAGGATCTCTTACCCATATTTGCCGGGGGATGCTGCTGCTCCGCGTTGGCTTGTTGGCGAACCACTTGGCGCTGGAAGCAAGTTCCGAATTTGCGTAGTGCTTCGGAATTTCAGGGCAAGGAATGCCCCGAGACAAAAACCAATTGCCCAACTTCTTGGGGCAATCAACAAACTCAAGTTTCCAAGGCGAACCGAAGAAATGTGTGTTGACAAATCGTCGACATCGCCAGTTTAGCAGTTAGCAGTTAGCAGTTGGCAGTTGGCATAGGTAAGGGCCCGAATCGGCTTAGGCGCTTAGAATCGGTCATAGAACAGGATGTCTCACAGGGGAAAGTGGAGGAGAGTGTTCGGTGAAGTGGGCGTAACTCCTCAAGGAGGTTTATTGACAAAACAAGGACAGTTCAGCATTTGCGTTAAGCACAACGATTCTCAACCGAATCGCAATTGGGGCCAACCGAATGTGGACGGAATCGTCTGGAATAGACCCATCGCCCATCAATGGGCCAAAGTTTTTGACATTTCGACACTATTTGCTTTAGTTCAGTTAAAAATGGGGTCTTCTGACTGGCTTCCAAGTTGGGCTACGACAGATCCTGAGCTATAAAGGTGTTCATATCCTGAACCCTTTGAGAATAGATAAGATATATTTAAGCGAAACTGGTAGGAAGCCCTATTAAGTATACATTCGTTCCTAATGAAGATCAACAATCAATTAAATACATTATAGTCAGGAATTGATGGACCAAATTCATCTGTCCATCCAGCAATGATGACATAAGAGTTAGAGGTACCAAAGTCTGCCAAAGTAGGTACCGAAAATGGGTGATTTAAAGCTTTATCCAAACAATCTCTCTGACTAATGCGCTCTTTGTGATTCAGAAGAATTCGCTTTTGGAAAGGAAATCAGATTCATGAATCAATTCCCGGAGTCTGGTGAAGCTTATCCAAATTTCAGCCGAGTGATTTCATTGGACTTTACCAAAGTGTGAGCAGCTCTCTGGAAAGAAAACGGAAGAGTTGTCTCTCCCCCTGGGATTTTAGGAATGCAGGGAATGGGTTCGGGGAGGAAATAATGGAGCAACGAATCGTATTACGCATCTGGTTTTTTATTTTACATAATCATTTCTCATAAACACTTTGTTAAACTTAAGCATAAAATGTTCTGTTAATGTTAGCACAATATTATTAATAATATTTAATAATTCTAGAATCGTATGTTAAAAATTACATTCTTTAGATTTAATTTGTTATATCATGTATTATTCACGTTGTTTGTTTGTTGTTGTTTTTGTTGTTGTTAATTTGTTTGATTCGCTTAAAAACCAGCTATAACCGCCGCTGGCTCCAAATACGCCGACTCCCGCCCGATCCCGAAACATAAGCAGTTCCCGTGTTCTACAAGTACACTTTGTAATTTGTATATATCATAGTTCTATATAACTCTATATATGTGTATATATATATAATATATATGTGTATGTTTAGCTGTATATATATGTATGTGTGTGTGGGCGTGTGGGTGTGTGGGCGTGTCTGGTCTGGAGAGTTGCGTATTCGAAATGAACTATAGCAAAATGCCGAACGGAGCAGAGCGGAGCGAACGTCTGCTTCCTACTTCCGGCTTCGGACATCCGACTTTTTCGGGTGTTTTTCAAAAATATCAAAGAAACTTCGGGTGGTTTTTTTGCGTTTTATGTACAAAAAACAGTTGAAACTTTTATTGAACTCGCTAAGGGCTAATGCAACTAGAATACACAACTCTACAAGAATTAATTAATTAATTAATTAGTTTAAGTTTACTTTTAGTTTTTTAGTTTAGCTGTAGTTAATTATTTAATTAATTAATTAATTATTTAATATTTATTTTTATTTTTATTTTTATGCACTTGCCATAGTTTAGTCTCGCAGCTGCGACTTAAAACAACTTTTTAAAACTTATCAAAAAAATAATTAATTAAAATTAATAAAAAAAACGAGACAGAAACAGAAACTGAATAGAGACAGCAGCAACGCATCGGAAAGGGACAGGGAACAAGTTAATAATTAATTATTGCCTTTAATTTTAGTCACACATCGTAGAACATAAAACATGAAACATTGCTCGGCGCTTACAGTTAGCATTACATAGTATTATTAATAATATTCATTCATAATCATAATCATATCATAATGATCCTAATCAATTCAACAAACACAAACGAAATCCCAACCAAAATCAAAATCAAAATCCGAAATATTTTCGTTTCTCTTCCATTCGTTATTGTTATTGATTGTGTCCTAAAGCTTTGATATATATATATATATATCTTTATATATATATTTTGATTCACTGATTGAAGTGGCGTTCCTCGTGGTGTTGCCGTGTTCTCTGTCAGCTACACTTAGTCAAAATGGGGACTCACTTTGGGGGGTGCTGGGGGTGTGGGTCTTTGGGGTCTCAAATAGAACCTGCCCCTGGAGCTAACGGCCGACTTTTCCCAGCTTTCCAGCTTTTTAGCACAAATCTCCGGCAATTTGTTAAAACGATATTTAAAAAAAAACTTAAGGAATTAGAATCGTATTGCAGAAAGCAATTTAGAACCTGAAATCGATCTCAAGTTCCCAGCGAAAATTGGAAATTCGTGAATTTGATTAGAATACTATAGATAAATTTTTTAAATTTGAAAATTGACCAACATTTGTTAAATCGTAAGCCGCCATATATCTCCCAAGTATGTGAATGCTGAAATTGAAATTACTTTTGTAGAGTCGAATAAAGATTGCTTAAAATACTAAATATAATTGAGAGAATAAAACTGCACTTAACCTCAAACTAATTAACTGAAACTTATCAAAGGTTTCAACAAAACTTCTGGTCATATTCTCGGCACAATTTTGTTCCCATTGGGTAAAATTTTGCTTCGTTAAGAGGTATTATAATCTAGGTTGAGGGCTGAAACCACTCTTAAAAATTAGGTATTTGCATATGAAACTGGCTTTATCAAAGAAGCCTTGTCAAAACTAATGCTTGAAAATTGTAGAAACTTTTGAAATCAACGCTTACTCCAGGCAAGCGTTCGGAAGTTAGCTCCCAGACCCACACCCCCCGCCAAACACCCCGCAGTTGGAGCACTGTCAAGGCATATACGCGCTACTCTATAGGGTATATACAAAACAAACTAGCTATGTTTGTGTCATCTGTGTCTCGGGGAGTAGCAGTTAGGGTACCGAGGGGATTGAGGTTATGTACTTAATTGAACCTTAATTATTTGAAGATTTCAATGTTCGATCGCTGTTCCGATTCAAAATTGTAAAGTTTCTTGGTTTTTGCGTTTTTCATTTGTCAATTAATCCGGGTTTTCCGAGTTTTTATCCGGGGTTTTATCAGCTACTATATAATCGCTATATTACTAAGAATTGTTGCAAACGATTTTTGCATATATATATATATATATATATATATATCTATATATATATAT
>JBANCY010001070.1:0-14720 GCA_037040045.1 Phorticella flavipennis | reverse complement strand
TGTGTGTGTGTGTGTGTGTGTGTGTGTGTGTGTGTGTGTGTGTGTGTGTGTGTGTGTGTGTGTGTGTGTGAGAGTGTAAATACAATGCTTAACGGGGGGCACTCATGTGCAACGCAACGAGGCAACAAAAGTCTCATTACTTTTACTTGGCAAATAATGAAGCTAACAACGTACAACAACAACAACAACTGACAACAACAACAACATACAACAACAACGTACAACAACAACAACAACTGACAACAACAACAACGTACAACAACGAACAACAACAACTGACAACAACCAGCGACAACAACAACCAGACAATTGTCAATTGACTTTGGCTTTTTGCAGTCGGTTTATTCATATAAACCACAAGAGTCGCTCGAGTCCCCGGCATTGCTCGGCACATCTTCGACCGAAGAATATGAATTAAATATATCTAATGGTATTCTAATTAAACCACATCTATGGGTTTCACTTAATGAAAGAGCCAATATAATCCTGAATACAGAAAAACATACAGATATGGTCAGATGTTTCGTAGCATTCATGAGCGTTCTCCGAGACTCTTTATTATTATATGGCCATAACAACCCTTTCGGCTCAAAGCCTGAAGCACTATTTTTCCTTATTTCCGCTTCCTTCAGTGAAGAACTTGTTTTTACGTGGCTGGATTTCAAATCCTACGCCACAATCTAGTTTTTCTAGCAGGGTCATGTCTATCGACATGAGCGGGACTCGAGCTCGCACCTCTTGTTTGGCGGAACAGTGCACTATCCACTGGTCTCTTGTATTCTGCATAAAAACAAAGTTTTTAACAAATCTTTATAGTATTTTTTCCTCGAAACCATTGGAAAACCATCAAAGACGTTCCTTTAAATTGATATTTCAAGGAAGTACAAAGAATAACATACAAATCTCTAAACCTTGCTGGTTCCGTCAAAAAAACCCAAATTGCTTTCCTAAAGGATGATTGCTTTTTCAAGAACTTTGATCAAATTGCAGTTAATTGTTAATGAGAAATTCCCGAAACTTTCTTGATAGAACACAGAAGCTTTACAGGAGAAAGAAGACTCTCAAACCGTCTAGGCATAGCCGTTAGTTAATAGACCTGATACATTGATTATTTTTTCAAGATTCCCTAAGCTTTTTGAACATATCTATTAAATGTTTCTTTACAGTGTGAATAATCTGCTCATGTTTCCCCTAAGCTAATAGACCCAATATAACTATCATTTGCCCACTGTTAACTTTCAAGAAATTTTCCTGATAGAATACTAAAAGGTTCCCTTTTGGAACAAAATGAATTTAGAACCTGCTCCGAATTCCTGTTAGTCAATAGACCATTTTTTATCTATTTCTATTTATGAGGTCTGTCACTCTTCTTTCGGTCTGTACCCTTTGGGGTATGAAAATTTCAGAACCAAAATGAGATTTAATTTAAATTTTGAATATTTGGAGATAGGAGGAGAATAATTTAGGTTTTAGTTTTAGGTTTATAGCAATTTCCGTATTGGCGCCCAACGTGTGTCATTATAATAAAGATCAAATAAAAATTTGGAACAAGTATATCCTTGGCGATTAAACTAAAAGAAAATTACAAATGTTTCCAGTTATCAGAGTGAAATGGCGCCCAACGTGGTCGGATTAAATTTGTATTACCATAAAAATAAAAATTTCAGAAACGCCATGCGAATTATATTCAAGAGTTTTCAATCAAACACAATGTACATGTTGGCGCCCAACAGGTGACAAAGGAAGAAAACAGTCTTCCGATCAACTAATAAATTGGCGCCCAACGTGGTGCTCTTGACATGATTATAGCACATGTTAGAAAGCGAATTCAGTCAATTTTGATTGCAAATGAGACTTATTGGAATTCCAATATATTCACTAACTCGTCTCTTGATTCCGTACGCCCTCCCTGAAATAAAACTCCGGTTTCCATTCCCCAAATACTTTGCTCAACTCAAAATCCAAACACAACCAAAACGTACAGAACAGAAGTAACTACATAACTAGACAAACTCAATGGATCTACGTGATCCGATGCAATGGCTTCAATGCCCGGATGTCCCTGTTGCGTAATGCCATCTCGCACATCTCCGTGGTGAGCGGCACCATCTGGAAGTAGTTGCTCGACCAGGCGATGGCCAGGTAATATGGTTTGCCGGTCGACGTGAAGCTGAAGCTGGTCGGATATATCTTACGGGGAAACTGGGGCTCTTCGCCCTCATCGAGGGGCTCGTATTGCTGCTGTAGCAGTTGATCGTGCAGTTGTTCTTGCTGCCACGGCTCCAGATGATCTA
Organism: Phorticella flavipennis; assembly: GCA_037040045.1. Lineage (NCBI taxonomy): Eukaryota > Metazoa > Arthropoda > Insecta > Diptera > Drosophilidae > Phorticella > Phorticella flavipennis. The sequence goes on along the minus strand of JBANCY010001070.1, from coordinate 12,426 downwards.
CGGAGTAATCGATGAAGCTGACGGGCAGCATGGCCAGCGGGGCGTGGCGCTGGGCGTACAACAGGCAGAGCAGCACATAGGGTTCGCCTTTGAACATGAAGGCGACGAACATATTGAGGTTGTCGGTGACCATGGCATGCGGCGGCCCGCACATGCGCCACTCCCGGCCGCACCTTACCGCCTCCAGATCAAAGATGACATCGTGATTCCACTTGGGTTGGACGCCCGCAAAGACGGTCAACCTGGCATGGGCCGTGGTGATATGGATCTTGGTGCTGTCGCGAAACACGTAGAGGAAGTGATTGCCCGAAGCTGTCCAGGCGGCGGTCTGGGGGCGCTCGTGATACCGTTCTCGCTTGATGAGCTGATGTTCCCAGTAGCTGAGCGTGGTGTCCGAATAGGCAGTGCTGTGCTCCAGATGCTCGATAAGATTATGCATATCGCCCGGATAACGCAGGAGCCAAAGATAGGTCCAAGATTCCGGCGTGCAGACATGCTGCACAATGGCACCCCTCTCAGGCTCCCAGAGCACGATGCAATGCAAGTTCAGCATGGCGCCAGCCACGAGAGAACCATCGGATAACCTAAGTTCGTTGGGCTTTATAGAGGAGGGTACAGAGTTTAGGAGAATCATGCAGAAACTCACCATTGCACCTCGATCACATAATCCTCACCCTTGTATATGCGCTCGTAGCTCAACCAGATGAACCCGGCCCAAACACCACCCCAATCGGAGAACCGCGGTTTCTGCTGTTTCCACACACAAATCCCAAAAGCCCCGCCCACCGCCAGCTGCGTGTAGCCAAAGTTGGCCGTGGGATTGAAGGCGGCACAGGTGTTATCGAACTGCCGATGACAGCGCAAGGTCTCCGCCCGGCAGCCCGGGCCCCGGAAGAACAAGGCGGCATCGTTGCCCGTAAGCAGGACGTACTCGATTTTGTTCGAATGGAAGACGACACGTCGGATGGGTGCACCCAGCCAATTGAAGGTCTCGACGCAGTCGCTCAGCTCGTCCCGCACGGCGGCCACCGCGAAGCGCCACATGACATAGCACTTGGCCAACTTCTTGCACAGCGCCACGCCCTTGTGCCAAACACTGGTCAATAGCTTTAGGCCCCAGCTGAAGATGCACTCCGGATCGCCGGCCCAGTAATTGTTGTCGTCATTAAAGCCCAAGACCTCATCCATTTCAGCATCCATTTCCCTTCCGACATCCATGGCGCCAGCATTTTCCATATAATTCCGGTTCCGGCGGGCATAATACTGACCCATGTGCCCATCGATGTTGTAATTGTTGTTGTTGGCATCGATCCCATTGGTTTGAGCCCAAGGGGATCTGCGTAACGGTTGATCCATTGAAACCAAAAAATAGAAGCTAAAAACCAATCTATATACTGAAAACTACTAAAAAACCCAATTCTATAACTTTTTATTGGATTTTTCCTAGACAATTTAGAGTTTTATGCTTTGATTTGTGAGCACGTTTCGGCTTCCAAAACGGAACTGACAAATTTTCATAGGTTTCTAACTAGGAAGACTTTCAAAGCCTCGCTTGATTTGTAAAAGATTTGGAAAAATTAAAAAAAAAAATTGAGGAAGGTTTTCACAGAGTGAAAAGTTTCATTTATTGTTGATCTTTTCCCCCGAGTCTCACTTGAAAAGAAAAACAATTGATTAAGGATTATAAATTATCGCATGGAAAACATTGCTTTTGTCATGGTGTTGACGATTCGTAAAAATTCCCTATGGGAGCATATTTCAAATGCTCATAGCTCAGTCAAAACTGTACCGATTTTTACTTGTTATACCATTTTGTTCATGATTTTTCATTCCAATTTGTTCCAAATCCAAATTTTAAAAGTTTTGTGAAAAAACTTTTTTTTAAATTTTTAGGATTTTGAGGTAAGGGTCCCCCCTGTGTTTTGAAAAAATTTTGAAATCTAAAAACTGAATTTTTTCATTTTATTCCATTTCTGGGATCAATATTAGCATAGAAAACTATTTTAAAACATCGCCAGATGAGTTTCATTTTTCATCCAAAAATCAGTCTAAAATCGACTAAAATTTTACCAAGTAAAGTGAACAATTTCCCATGGGTCAAATTTCAAAAGCTCATAACTTAATCAAAACTTAACCGATTTTGACTTGTTATACCATTTCGTTCTTGATTTTTGAATCCAATTCGTCCCTTATTGAAATTATTTTGGTACCATAAAATTTTTTTTTGTAAATTTTTCGTGTTTTGAAGGACTTTAAACAAAAATTTTGAAAATTCAAACTTGAAGTTTTCCAAAATTCGAATTTTTTCCCATTTGTATACCCTGATCTCATTTAAAGAATGGGAAAAAAGGTATAATAGTTTTGTTGGAATGTATGTAACAGGCAGAAGGAGGCGTGGCAGACCCCATAAAGTATATACTTATATTCTTAATCAGCATCAATAGCCGAGTCGATTAAGCCATGTCCGTCCGTCCGTTCGTCTGGCTTTAGCTCTTATTTCACCCAAATTTCGTTCCTTCTTCAAAATCGTTATGCCAAAAATCCACTATGCTCTTCTTTATAGAACTACAAATCGAAGTAAATATGCTATATTTAGCCCATGCTTAACTAAAGTTCGGCTCAAAGCTGATACTTCCACTGAGGAATCACATCTTAAATCGGGTTCCGACTTTGAGACATTATCACAGTGCTATCCCAACTATTTTGAAACATTTCTAACTTTATGTTTTATCAATTTTTTAAGCCAATTTTGATTCTTTGTCCAATTTTTCACCTTCTTCTTCTTCTTCTTTGTAAGCCAATAATTGTCTTAAAGTTGCCCGGATCTGCTTTTACCCCTGAGCCCCTGTTCCCCCGGCTTTGGCGTTTTGTGCAAGTCATCCTGGCACTTGGTTTAATTGATTTTAAAGTTGCCGCCGTCCGGGAAAAGTCTGGGCCCGAATCTTGACCAGCAGCTGGAGGGGGTGCCGAGTGGGGGCCGAGTGCCGACTTGAAGTGGCCATAAAACAATGGGCTCGACTGTAGCAAATGCAAACAGGTGTGGCGCCTCCCTCGCCATACAACCCCCCCCCCCCCAAACACACACACTTTTTGAACAACTTTCGAGGGGGGGAACAAAGTTTTTTTTGGACCATTTTTTTGAGTTGAGTTTCAGCTTTGGGTCAGGCGGCTTTTCAAGTGTTTTCCACCTGAGCGCAAACTTAAGTGGCGAAACTTGATTAAACCACATATACCCATACCCCCTCACACCCTCACAACCCCCCCCCCCCCCCACACACACACACAGACACACTTCAGAGGGTTTATTATAACCAGCGGAAGATGACATCGGGGGTTACGTGGGGGAACGTGCTTCATCGAGAGAGAAGATTAAGTTGCGGTTTTTTGCATTGACAAAAAAGTCAGTTGCATACTTTGTCAATGTTTTTATGTGGCATAAAAATGGCTACAGTTGCATGGCATATACCCTGTAATTACGCTCAAGCGACAGGCCACACTATCTCCAACAGCTTTGTAAGCATATTGGTTATACATCAGCTTTGAGCTGGCTGTGGCCAACATTTCTTTGCATTTACAGGGTATCTTTTAGTCTTATATGTTTTTCCATTTCCTTGTAAAAGCATAAAGTTATGCTTTCATAGCGTATCCCTTACTTCAGCCTGTTTTTCTGCCACAATTCGAACTTAAAACTGTGCAGCGCCATCTGTTGTTGAGTAGCTGCACTTGCTGGCATATACATTGAGAAATTGACAAACTGAACAATCCAAAGAGCTAAAAGGCAACAATTGCTGCTTATCAAACTTTGACAGCTGCTCTGGAGGACGCCCCCCAAATCCTGCTCCCAGGCCGAGTGGCAACAGGCATTGGCTTCAACTGTTTGTACTGACTGATTGATTGACCTCGCTTGAACTGGCTTTGGGGCAGCACTTTTTTGCCTCCCAAACGATTATGGGGCACTAATTAAGCCCCACTTTGTAGAACTGCCTCTAGCTTAACCAATTTCTATGGTTCAAATGTAATATTTCAATCGAAAATGCATTATATACAGAGTGTTTCAGTAGTAAAAGTGATAATTTTGTTAATGAAAATTAGAACTGAACACTAATCTTTAAGTTTCCGGAGATCATATTAAGTTGGAACAAATTTTTGAATGCCGATTTCTATATATTCTCAATGTGCACCTAGATACCAAATTTCATAGTTCTATACTCATAATTCTGGCTATTAGAGATATTTCGTTACTTTCCGGAGAAATTGTATTGTGTATCCAAATATTGGGATATTTCCTTTTACAAATTATGCATTCAAGCCCTACAGTATAGTTTCATCATAAACGAAACTAAGTGAGAACAACTTGGACCCTTGTTTTACCACCTCACTGGGACGGAACATCCTATATAATATGAAAATATTTTCGACTTAATATTGGAATATATGGTCACACTTTTTCAAGCAATTGCCGCTAGAAGTCTAAAAGAGTCAAAAGTAAATAGTTCAATATTTTCGCTAACTTTAAGGAGACTTGAAGCATCTGCGAGGGTTGCTACTTATATTTCTGACTTAAAATTTCCAAATTCAACTTTGGGTTTAATTTTTGACCTTCCAATTTTCGAAGTACTTTGATGAAGACAACTTCGAAACATGAATTATGACATCAATCGCTTCTATGATATCGAATATAAAGTAGTTTCTTCGTAAAGTTGGGATTCCAATATAAAAATATAAGTTTCTATTTATGGACTGTACAGCCCATAACCTATATTATTGAAGCTCTAATCGGGCACGAAATGTCTTCCTCAAGGATGATTCCTATCTATTTTATTAGAATCGGCAGAAACTGTTGTTGCATTTTCTAGACAATGTCAGCTCCTTTTGCAAGCTATTTTCAAGATTACAAAATTCTTCAATACGGCCAAAACTGAGACTATTTTGAGACCATTATTATCATTATCGATAGCTTTACGGGATCTTCGCTCGACAAAAACCCATAAAATAAGGTTTCCAAAACCCGAACCCGCACAATACCGGGCGAGACTAGCTAAATACTTGCTAATATAGTTAAAAACTTCAGTTATTGACTCTCAGAACTTAACCGCTTACTTTTTTTAGATGTAAAACCTTAACCTCATCTAAAACTTTACAAACGTCTTAAGCCACCCTCGCTAAAAAAACCACAAACAAATATAGATTTATGAATTGTCCTTAGTTGATTTTCGATTTGAGGTATATCAATCGGTCTATAAAACTATTTTCCAAACACACTAAAAACTCATCTAATATTTGACAAACGTTACAAACTACCCTCGCTAAAAAAATCACCAAGAAAAAAGCTAAATTCAAAAGCCAACATTAGTTGAAATTTGAAAAACCCAATTTTTGATTTTCTGCCAATTTTCAATTTGACATTTACAAGTTTTCCACTTGAGTTTTCTCCGGCTTTCCGAAGTTTTCCCCGTATTTTTCCGGCTCTTATATTGCATTTACCGATTTGCCGTCGCTTCGGTCGTCCGGCGTCTGCGCGCTGCCGCCCGACGCAGCCGACGAATTGCAGCGTTTCCCGCCAAACGGAAACGTGGGGCCAGTGCGGCGCCTGAACGCCTTCGAGGAGGGCAGCACTGCGCCCGCCGTGCTGCTCGCGTGCACTGGGCGGGGGGCAGCACTTTGTTTACCTTCTGTTATCAGCGGCGCGTTATCAGCAGATGCTGAGCAGAGGCGAAGCACTTGGCGGTAATCCTTGAAGTGTGCGCCTATTGGTGAATTATGAATGGGGCGGTTAAGTGGGCAGGAGAGGCGGAGGGGGGGTATGAGTGGGGCAGTAGTGGGGCAGGAGTGGGGCTGAAGGAGCAGGATATTAGACTGATGGAAGCACAAGGTGTGCGATAACTTCTATTTAATTTCTATCTAACTTCTTTTCGGAGTGATTCAGATGCTAATTTGGCGGAGGGAAGTTTTGCCCAAGTAGTTGCTTAGGTTGAATACCCTGTAATTTAGAGCTGGTCAGACTAAAGTGGAAGAGTGAAGAATGGACCATAAAGAGAGAGAATATGGCCAAAGAAGCGTTGATTTTTGAGAATAGCGTCAATATTTGTAAGTAAACGTTGCAATTGATATCGATAACATTATCGATTATCTTCAATTCAAAACATTTGATGATTTTTAAGAAAATATTATCGACAAGCTCGATAAACATTCTAAATGTTAATGTATTATCGATAGTTTCAAAGTTAACATGTCTAGAAATATGTGCAAAAACAATGATAAGCATTGCAGCAGATTAATCGATAGTTGCTAGACTATCTACTACGATTCGATAATAGCCATCTCTAACAGGGAAAAAAGAACTAATTAATACTAAAGATATTATAAGCGTATCTACTGATATTACGTGAAATTTGTACATATGTATCGATATATCGTTATATCGATAGGCTAATTGAGATATTGACAACTCCATCTGAGGAAATAAATTCAAAGTCAATTATTACTATTTTCACATAATTCGACTGATAGTGTAGAAAATTTGCAATATATCGATAATGTATCGGAAATTTGATAGCTCAGTATTTTCACAAAAGGGCCCTATACAAAAGTCAGCAATGATTGTCTGAAAAATACGATCGATGTTATGTTTTTGCTAATCAAATATTCAATTTATCGATCGTGTCAACGATTGTCTGCTCTAAATGCTAATGATGCGACTTACGATAGTATCGAGTATTTGCTAGAAAAATCTCTAAGAAATCGAGTGTGCCGTAAAATTAGCAAATATTTACTTTATCGACCGTGTCATCGATAGTCTGTAAGCTAAAGATGGAAACAAACACTAACGATGGTATCGAATGTTTGCCTTAAAAATCTTCAATGTATCGAGATTACAGTTAAATTAGCATCGAGTCATCGATAGTCTGTAAGCGAGAAGTGGCACCGATCACACACGATCGTCTGTATGCTAGAGGTGGGATCGATCACGCCCGATAGTATGGAATGTTTGCTTGGAAAACATCCCAATTTTTAATTTAAATTTTCGCCTTTCCTTCCTTATGTTGTTCTGTTCTTATGTTTGTGAAAATATTGACTATCGATATTATCTTTTCACCTTTTTGAGTGCTTAATCCTGCTGTAAAACATGCTTTAAAAAGGTTGCCATGATAACTATCGAATGTAAGCAAATTATAATCGATATGAAGCCTCCTCAGATCCTGCCTCAGATCATTGCATAGTTGCATCAGACCAATCCACAGATAACGCTGAACTATCTATCTTCATTTAACTCCTGACAATAGATTGTTTGTGCAACATGCTGACAACATTTGTTGCTTGCAACCATTTTGCATGGCGGCGACGCTTGTGGCACGGCCCGATTGTAGCCTCTGCCACAAAGCTGCCTGCTGTGACCCGCAACACTTCCGGCATTTAAGCAAACAGAATATACAACAGGCAGCAGGCTGGGGCCGACAGCAGGCAGCATTTGCAACAAGCTGCATGCCACATGCCACATGCCACATCGAACTAACCTAACGAGGGGCGATCGAAAAGTTTGTGCTTAGAATTATAGACAATCGGTCTCTCTATCTGTCTATCTGTCTGTCTGTCTATCTGTCTGCAGGTCCCTGAATACTTCTCGAGCAACCCTCGTGCGCTTAGACAACTCCAGAGTCGGCATCAAAATCAGAACCAGAATCCAAGTTAAAGTCAAAGTCGCAGCTGGAGTTGCAGTTGGGTTCTTTGGAGTTGACACGGTGCCTCCAGTTGTTGCACTGCTGACTGTGGCACTGTCGGGCGCTGCCACTTGTGCCACATGCCACATGCTGCATGCCGCTCCGCTCCACATCCATTTGTAGGCGGAAAATGCGCCCATGTAGGCTAATGAGTACATTTTATGTCCGACAACCTGCCATTTTGTTGTGGCATTTGTTTTGTTGCCACGTTTTGTTTGGGTTTTTGCCCCCCTTTCTGGTTGTTGTTGTTGCTGTTGTTGTTGTGTTTTGTGTTAACGAGGGCGCCGCATTCTGTGGCAGCCACCGCGCACACCGCAAACAATCCACTTACAGCAAATGCTCGTGGCGGTGTCATAATGGAAATCTGAATGAAAATCTGGCTTCGGTTGCAAGCAGCAGCAGGTTGCCACAAAATGAGGACAGTTGCAGGTTGCAAGTTACCAATTACGACCGGAGCAGAGCCCAGCACAGCCCAGCACAGCCCAGCACAGCCCGGCTCGACTGAAGGCTCGGCCTGGGCTCAACCTGCCATCGCTGCGGACCGCCGCGGCGGAAGCGACGGAGCCCGGCCCAACGTTGGCGATGGCGACTTTCGCTTTAAATGAAAATAGCTTAAATCCAAGTGATTTCTGTGCCACGCGGTGGCATGCCCCGAGCGCCCTTTTTGGGCAGAGTTGAGATAGTTTTGCTCAATTGGCCCTGCTCTTATTTGGGACTCGGCAAACGTGAATCCTCAGCATCAGCTCACAATCTTCGGGAGTTTTCCAGGTCTTGGACACGTTCAAAAGTATCTCAGCAATGCAAAAGATACAAAAGTATCTCAAAGATACAAAAGTATCTGAAAGACACAAAAGTATCTCAAAGATACAAAAGTCTTCAAAAGATACCAAATGATACTCGAAAGGATACAAAAGTATCACAAAGATACAAAAGAGTACTAAAAGTATCTAAAAGATTGAAAAGTATCTCAAAATTACAAAAAGTGTGTCAAAGTTAAGTAACACAAAAATACAAACAAAACTCAATATAAGAGAACGGTCTAAAGGATACAAGAATATCTTTAAGATTCAAAAAACTCTAAAGGATACAAAACTATCACAAAAATACCAAAATTTTCTACTATCTAATTATCTAAAAGACATAAAAGATTCTCAAAAATAGAAAAATTACTCTATCGAACGAAAGTATCTTAAAGATAAAAAAGTATTGCCAAGCAAAAGTATCTGAAATATATAAAAGAATCTAAGAGATATAAATGTTTCTTAAAGATAGAAAAGTAGCTCAAATATACAAAAGTATATCGAATTTGCTCAAGTTTTTTGAAGATTCAAATGTATCTCAAGTCTCTTGAACTGTCCGAAGGATTCAAAATTATTTTAGAGATACGAAATTTATTTATATAGAAAAGTAACTGCAATATACGAGAGTATCTCCAAGACCTAAGAGTATCTCAGAGACTGAAAAATAGATAATAGGATATAATTAAATGAAGGTCTTAAAAATAGCTTAAATTTGCAAAGGTATCTTTAAGTTACAGAATTATGAAAAGGATCGAAAAGTATCTAAAGAATTCAATATCTTCTGAAATGTACAAAAGCATCTGAAAGAGAGAAAAGTATCTCAAGGATAGAAAGTAAGGAGTTACTTTCGAACATTAGAATACTAAATTACTTCCAAGAACCAAATTACTCCAAAAATTTAGTTCTAAGCACTCATATTCACGAGTGGTTGAATGAGTGTATTCATTCAACTGAATGTATTCATCAGAAGACTCAAGCACAACTTATAAAAGCCTAACCGAAGGCTACAAAATGTGAGTGTGACTCTAAAGCTGGTTGAATTTAACAAGGCATATACCCTGTAGTTGAGAGCAAAGATATTCAAAAGTATAAAAATATCCTGTAATTTTCAATAGCAGCAATAACAAATTATATTTAAGGAGAAGTTCTGATGGGTTCTCCTTCACCTCATGCACATCTTACTGGATAAATATTGACTCGGAATTTCATTTAAAGCCATTTGAGCTTACCCTTTCACAACTTTATGCTTTTACAGGGTATTTAATAGACGGAGCTGTTGTAGAGCTGAGACAAAGCGGTCTTGTACCTTGGGAGCACTTGAGAAAGGGTCAAGCGATAGTACGGTAGAGTGATGACGTTAGAGGTAGAGCTAGAGCTATAGGTACTGTTAGAGGTAGAGGTAGACGTCGAGGGAGAGGTCGAGGAGGTAGGGGTCGAGGGAGAGGTAGAGGTCAGAGGTTGAGGTAGGAAAAGAGTCACAATTTGTACTTATCTTTGCCCTGTGGAATTGAGTTTTGGCCTTTGGAATGGCCACTCGACGGCGAGCAGCTCTTTGGGCCAACTGCCAGGACTGTCCGGACTGGAGCTGCCGCCTCTGCCACACGCCTCTCTCGGGGCCACGCCCAGCGGAAAGCGTTGCATTACTGCAACGCGCATAAAAATTAAAAATTTCATTAAATTCACAAAAATGCTTCAAGTGGAAAAATGTAATATCCTTTGGGCACAAAGGATCTGCATATAAATGCAAATGCGACGCCTGGTAAAACGATATGTTTGCAGTAGCAGAGCGCCGGCAGAGGCAGAGGCAGTGGCAGAGGCAGAGGCAGTGGCAGAGGCAGAACCACACACATGAATGCACAAACACTCAAATATGTGTGTGTGCCTGTAGTGTGTGTGTGTGTGTATCTGTGCAATGTTTGTGTTGTGCTTGTGGTTGTGTAATTAATGTGCGCATTTGATAAACAAAGAGCGATTCCAAAAGGCGGCAATGGGAAATTTTAAAAAAGAAAACCCGAAATGAAAGGAAAATGGAAAAATCCGACAAGTTTTTATGGTTAACACGTCGATTGGCAGCAGTTCTTCACTCGAAGTCAGTGGGAAATTATCGTTTGAAAGCGTGGTGATGGATGGCTTGGTTCATAGTTTGACGAAAGCTTAACGATAGTTTGGCGATAGTTTAGCGACAGCTTGAAGATAGTTTGAGGATAGCTTAGTGATGGCACGGCGATAGCTTGGCGATAATCAAGCGATAGTTTGGGGATAGCAATAGCTTCGCGATAGCTGCGTGATAGCTAGACGATAGCTGGGCGATAGTTGTGCGATAGCTTGGCTTTCATTATAGTTTGGCCATAGCTTGACGATATTTTAACGACCGCTGGGGTATATAGCTTGGCGATCGTTTGGCGATAGTTTAGCGACAGCTTGAAGATTGTTTGAGGATAGCTTAGCGATGGCTCGGCGATAGCTTGGCAAAAATCTAGCGATAGTTTGGGGTTAGCTCGGTCATATTTTGATGATAGTTTGGTTATAGCTCGACGAAAGTTTGACCATAGTTTGGCGATAGTTTTACAACAGTTTGGGTATAGTTTGACTATAGCTTCGCGATAGCTCCGTGATAGCTAGACGATAGCTGGGTGATAGCTTTGCCATACTTTGATTATAATTTGGACATAGTTTGACGATAGTTTAACGACAGCTGGGGTATAGTTTGTCTATAGCTGGGCGATAGTTTGGGGATTGCTGGACGATATTTTGATAGTATAACCATAACCCGATGATAGTTTTACCAAAGTTTGACAATAGCTTAACGACAGCTTGGCAAAAGCTTTGCGATAGCTGAGCAATAGCTAAGCTTTCCATAGCTTGCCCACAATAAGGCTATAGTTTGGCGAGAGCTTAGCGATAGCCCATCGATAGTTTGTCCATAGCTTGACGATAGTCTGATTGAGGATTGTTCATCGACAGTTTTGGTATAGTTTTTCTATACATTAGCGATAGCTTGGCGATAGCTTGCCGTGAGTTTGGTGATAGCTGGGCGATAGCTGAACGATAGCTGGGCGATAGTTTGGCGATAGCTTGGCAAGAATTTGACTATTTCTTGGCAATAGCTGGCAGATATTTTTGCTATACTTTGACGATAGCCGAACGATATCTGGGCAATAGTTTGGAGAGAATTTGACTATTGCTTGGCAATAGCTTGCCGATATTTTTCCGACAGCTTGACGATATGCTTAGCGATCGTTTGGCTATAGTATGGCTATAATACCGGTAGTATCAAACACGATAGATTGGCTAAAGTTTGCCGATTGTTTGATGACAGTTCAGCGATAATAATTTGGCGATAGTTTTAAATCCTTCGAAAATTTTCCAACCCTTAAAACAACCCGTTTTATCTGGTATTAAGCCTCAACCCGAAACTGAACACGCACAAAACCAATAATTTGCTTAATAAGACGTCAACCGATTCCCTTCTGACGCCCCTTCGCCACCCGCTGGTTCACCCTACACCCATCCGCATATGGGGGGGGGCTCCATGCGGCAGGAAATGTCGCTGAAGTCATCGCAAAAGTCAAAAAAGTTGCTAAATTAAAAGTTTTTTCGCCGGAGCCAAAAAGTATGCAACACCAAATAAAGTCACCAAAAGTTTTTTAACTGCCACCAAACGCCCCCTCGCGCAGCGCATGCAAATGCGGCCAGGCCGATGGGGGGCGTGGCTGTGGTGGAATGGGCGAAAATTGCGCTGGCAATTATGATATATCGCTAGGACGAAATGCTATAATTTGTCAACGTTTTGTGTCTTCCACATGTTTCTATGTTTCTATGTTTCTATACTTCTATGTTTCTATGTTTCTATGTTTCTATGTTTCTATGTTTCTATGTTTCTATGTTTCTATGTTTCTATGTTTCTA
>JBANCY010001069.1:0-14730 GCA_037040045.1 Phorticella flavipennis | reverse complement strand
ATATATATATATATAAGATTTATCTATTGTTAAAAAATACTTTAAAAAATCTCTAGAGAAAAAAACTTATAAAGTTCAAAGTTTTAGTATAAGAAAAAAAATTATTATAATGATTTATGAAAAGTAAAGCATCGGCATTGCGGTGGTGTTCATTTTGAAATACACTTTTCTCTATTTGGGATGAGAAGATAAAGATCTTAATGTATATCTCGCCCTACAAATTCTTCGTATATATAATACTTTGTGGTGGATTTTCATTTAATTGCCATCAGTTGAATTATTTCACTCAGCTAGAATACACGCAACTCTTCTACTGTGCTTTCTTGGTGTCTGCAGGGAAGTCATACACCAGTACTTGATGATATTTTAGAATACGATGCATCCTGCGTGCTATAATTCCACTCGAGTGCAGTATAAATCAAATTATTATGATTTGCATCTGGCTAGATCCTCATTGTCTTACCGACGATATCAGCAGCACTCCGATTCTTGTTTCTTGCCAAGGAAATATCGTACTTATTTCAAGGGACGTTCAATATTACAACTCCCTCAATGCAATGTGAGTGCGGTGAATATAATGTTAATTTTCTCCTTTTAAAACATGGTAAAAGGTAAAAATAATAACTAATTAAACTCGAATAGTGTATATTAATCCCATAGAATTGGTAACTTATTCTTGGATACTTTAATAATGTGTACGGGATAATATTTTGTCAAGCACTATATAGAGCATTCTTGTCATGTATGTATGTGTGTAAATAAATATGTGTTATAAATTATAAAAATCTCTATATGACTGTCTGAATGTCGTGTTATATTGTAATGCTTAATGTTGATAAATATAATTAGAACCTTAAATATGTATGGAAGTATATTTTTAGAAAAAATGTAAATTTCTTTTTAATTCAATATTTAATGGACAGCCGATTACTGCAGCAGCAGAAGGAAACATGAACGGATACAACAGGAAATCCCCTCAAAAACGGCGTTATGATATGCCTAAATATGCTGGTAAATAGATGAATTATTTTCAATTGCTCATTAGTTTTATTATTATCATATTTAATATATTTTAATATATTATTTATTTCTAATTGTAATTCGTACCCGTTATTTTATAGTACCTCCAAAAAAGAAATCAGGAAAAGAACGTGTACCACAACCGAAGAACACAGTGGCCATGCTGAATGAATTACGACATGGTTTGATATATAAATTGGAGTCACAGACTGGTCCGGTGCACGCACCTCTATTTACCATCTCTGTCGAAGTAAGTGCAAATTATGCTTTGCAGATTGATTTTTTATGTTAAGAGATTACATTGCGTACGGATGTTTCATATCTCTTGAATTGGTATTCATCTATACAGACATATTTGTCAAATTAGGTAGCTAGTATAGTATTTATTGTACTCACTCGGAAAGGGTACCGTGAGAGGTGGTACTCCTCGTAAGTGACTACTACATTTGTTTCTTTTAATTGGTGCTGCATAACAAATACATATTAGTGCAGAAAACATTTACTGTACATGTGAGTTCAGTGGTTTGCTGCAGGGTCCTGGATCTTAAGGAAAACAACAATAAAAATATCTTTCTGCATTCTAACAATGTTATTTCAAATAAAGAACACTTAAAATAATAATAATATAATGAAATACTGACAATTTAGTTTTGTGCATTTCTAATAAAAATAGACTGTACAGTAGAAAAACTGCACACTAAACATTCTCTAGTGTTTAAACTACACACCATGCTCTCAATAAAAGCTGGCATAAAAGACATATGCCTCGAGTTTTAGTAGCATATTACATATTTATATAGTAGCTACCAATCATATATCCGCTTAGGGTAAGTTTCAATATAAAAGGAAAACCTGTCCAAAGCACGCGAGGTCAAAACCAGTCATTAAACTGTTTATCTCAATAATAAGGGGCAAACGCTGGTGAAATAAATTCGTGATAGGCAAATATTAACCTGACAAAATAACTTGTACTAAAATGACTTTCATGTATGTATATGTATATTTAGAATCGAAAAACTATACAAATGAGGTAAAAAAAATTGTTATATCCATGTGACGTATCATTAAAAAGGCATAATACGTACTTGACAGCATTTGGCTTCTTGTGCTTTAAGTTACTTATGTATATTATTAACTATTGAGAAATTTTTGCAGTCAAATTAACTGTACTTTAAAAGTAAAAGTAAATTAAAAAATAGAAACAATTAAACTTTTTTATTACAGGTTGATGGTCAAAAGTACATGGGACAAGGCCGTAGCAAAAAAGTAGCGCGTATTGAAGCTGCAGCCACAGCGTTGCGTAGTTTTATTCAATTTAAAGATGGTGCAGTTTTATCGCCTCTCAAGCCCGCAGGAAATTTGGATTTTACAAGTGACGAGCATCTTGAAAATGGTATTGAAAATGTTTCCAAAGCTGAGTTAGTCGAACTGATACAGAAGTTGATACTGATACCTGAAACGAAATCCAGTTTAACCTCGCTTGAACAATCCACGTTGCGCCCACAAATCTTTTGCATGAGCCACAGCAAGTATTATTGTTTTGTTTTAAATTTTTTTATGCATTACATTTTATTTTATATTTTTTTGATTAAATTTTGGTTCACTACATAGTGGTTATTATTATTCGTATATTCCTTATGTATTTATTTATTCTTATTGGTTCTTAAATACTTAAATTTACGTATGTATCGTAATTTTTTATTTTATCGGGTATCTGTTGCTTCCTAACATAATATAGCTACTATGTTCCGGTTATTCATAAGTTTAAATGTATGCAATACACTACATATGTATCGTTTTTTATGCAAGTATGGTGTTTTTCGTGTTAACTTTTCGTAGGGAATCTGTGTATTTAATATATTAAAGATTAGTATTTATACGTTGTAGGTATTCCTACGATAAGTAAAAGCAAATATTTGCTTTCCAATTTTTAGATGCTAATAAAAATGCAATCGCAGTCGATGGCCAGAAGAAAGTGCCAGATAAAGGTCCCGTTATGTTGCTGTACGAACTATTCAACGATGTTAATTTTGAATGTATGAACATTGATGGTGCCCAAAATAACTGTCGCTTTAAAATGACTGTAACTATAAATGAGCAAAAATTTGACGGCACAGGTGGGTATCGAAAATATATATAATCGCTTAAAATCATCACGTTAATCATTATTGGTATTTAGGTCCTTCTAAAAAGCTGGCAAAGAATGCTGCCGCAAAGGCTGCGCTTGCTTCATTATGCAATATTTCATACAGTCCGATGATGACCCCACAGAAAAACGCACCATTGCCCATAGACGATAAAGCTTCCTCAATGGAGTTGCCACAGATACATGCTGATACTATCGGACGGTTGGTGCTTGAAAAATTCATGGACGTTATAAAAGGTCAAGAGGCGTACTCAAGACGAAAAGTTCTTGCAGGCATTGTTATGACAGAGAATATGAATTTTTGCGAAGCCAAAGTGAGTCCGAAAAATTAAGTTATAAACTTGATATTCCATTAATCTGATTCCGATGGTGCTTTTGCAGGTTATTTCAGTTTCAACAGGCACGAAGTGTGTCAGCGGCGAGCACATGAGCGTGAATGGGGCTGTTTTAAATGATTCACATGCTGAAATCGTTTCTAGGCGATGCCTACTGAAGTATTTGTATGCGCAACTTGATCTTCAGTGCAATCAGGGTATGGTTTTATATTATAAAAATATCATTTCATTTTAACTAAAATTTTATTATATTGCAAATATCGTAAATATGCCTTTGCGATAGCTACTTGCTATTTTTAAATATAGAATATTTTGTAGATGCTTTATTTTCCTTATTTTTATAAGGATTGTCTTATTGTTACTTTCGGGGCAGTTATGTATCCTTATACTACAATTATATAGACCCATATTACCAAAACGAGACTATTGAGATCTCATACAAATTATGAAATTTTTAGAATAGTTATTACCCAGTCTCTTAGACGTTCAAACATTTCAGTATTTAAGTCATTTTCATACCATGACCACCAAATTTGTAATTAGAATGTGTATGTATGTTGCCTTATGTAAAATATTTGATGCCCTCCCCATCGCCCAGGTTAATCGAAAAAAAAAAACAATAAGTAAATATTTTACAACATTCATTTCAAAATTAGTGCTTTATGAATAATGTAAATGAAGTAGCAAAGAACCATATAATATATTTTATTAATTATAATATAAATTTAAAAAAATATATATTTTGCAAAAACAAAAAAAAAAAAAATAAATTTCACATCATAATTAAAATGAATTGAATAAGGAATTAAGCTTTTTCAACTCAAGAACCATATACATGCAACCTTTTTTGTATTTAAATTTCCTCTTCGAAAGACTTCCTGAAAAGAAGCAAACACGATCGATCGAACGTATAAAACGATGACTTTCATATATATTTAAAAATTAGTATGACTTCAAGATATCCTCCCCCTCGAAGCATTTTATATCACACATCGATCTAACGCTGACCTACTTGCTGCCTTTACTTTAGTTTTCCGATTTGTTAGGGAGGGAGGCTCGGCATCCTAAATTTTAATTAAACTTACTTAAATACTAAATACTAAGTATGCGGTAATTGATTTTCATTTATCATGTTCGACCCTTGGTAAAATTACAAAGCATGTACATTTATTAGCAAGTCTTAATAAATACACTCGAAATGATAACATAACATAATGCGAGTCTGATTTCATGATAATGGCTCAGTACTGAGACAAATAAATAAAAACCATTATAATTTGTTATTTTTTATATATATTCTTTTTGAAGAAAACTGAATATTAACTTTGTCGTGAAGTTTGCAACGCATTAAATGCGTTGTGACGCCACAAAATCATGCTTCATACTTCACCAGGTTGGTCTCAATAATCTCAATTCAATAATAAAACATTATTTTGATCCCATATACATGGTTCGATTCAGTGCACAGCTGAATGTCTTTTTGCAAGAGTGCACTGTACGGACGTATTATTTCGTATGTATGTATCATTTATTCGCTGTAAAATCGATTTTCCGAGTTAATGGTGTATATTATAGGCTTTCAAATAATTTGAAATAATACATATATAACTGTGCCTGAGGGGTCAGTGGTTAACGCATTGAACCATACCCTGGCAAAAAATAAATTGAATCGATTCAGTTTTTATATTATGTATGAAAAGTAATTAATAAATAATATGTATAAGTTATGATAAGTTGATAAGTTATCTTTTGACTTATACACACATACCCCTTTTTTGTGAATATGCGCTAACACATCTGACAACGCGTTCTATTAATCATTTCTGTACTTCAAATCAAATCGAAATCGAGTGAGATCTAATCGGCGTGCTAAGTCTTGGTAATAGAGTATGAAATGTACCAGTTACCGGTTGGATATACTTCGGTAAGCCGAAGATAATCCTTTCTCATTTATTTTAATATCTTTTTTTTTTCGATGATACATACGACTTCATAAATGTTATCTTTAATATTGGTAGTAACATCTCAATAGGCGAGGCTCCATTACTTTCAATCCTTTGAATTTTTCACTTTCTTATTTATTTTTATGGTTCGCAAAAGCATTTAGATATCCAATCCAACTGTAGCTTTAAGTGATCAAAGTCTTAAAACATATTCATCTAAAAAATAAATATATAATATAAAAATATATATTATATATGTACGTATATAATATATATGTGTATATATCATATGTTTATAAGTAAGAAGTGCATTATGAAACTGAAACAAATATAAGATATTACATATTTTATTTACATATATTTGATTACTCTTGTTTACTTTTTCTGAATTATAGCAACAGCATATCAGTCGATTTTCGTGAGGAATACAGACGGGCAATACCCTTATAAACTAAAATCCGGGGTACATTTCCATTTGTATATAAATACAGCACCATGTGGGGATGCACGGATATTTAGTCCTCACGAAAACGACACTGGTGTTGATAAGCATCCAAATAGGTTGGTACAACTAATTACTACTACTAAATCTAATAAACAAATGATTGAATATATTGGAAATGATAGGCACCTTTAGTAGATGAGAAAATATTTTTATAAGCAATAAGATATTTTCAGTGTTTTAAATATTATGAACACACTTTTTTTTATGAGAGTACTTGTTGAATTTCACTACACTTGAACCATATATGTAATTCCTATGAAAATAATTGAATGGTTGAAAAAAGTTTTCTAATCACTTGTAATTTATAAGTTTACCTGGGATAGTTCCTGTTGTTGGGAGAGTTATGTGTTACAGCAGACACATGTATGTTAAACAGGACCTTTAGTTGATGTACCGGACTATTCTAATTCTATCACCCTTGCTTTTGTTTACAAAAGAGTGCACATTCTTTATGATCAAATTGTCGTATATGTATGTTTACGTTGTTGGCTCCCCTTTTGGAAACAAGTTAAAAAATGTGCTTCTTTGCCTAGTAGTGAAATCTCTTCTAATGAATACATATTTACTTCAATTAAATTTAAATAATGTTGTAAATAACATCACCATTTTTCTTTCAACTTTAACACACCTTTATCAACCTTAGAATAGAATTGATCAAGAGATTTGAACTTTTTAAATGGAAAGAAAATAAGAAGATTTTTTGCGTCCCGATTTCTGTGTTATATATGTTTTTTTACATGTATGTAAACTAATAGCAATACGAATTTGCTATTCTGAAGATACTGTGCACAAAAAATATTTAAAAAAGAGCTTGGGTGGACAGCCCCTTGTTAGTGATAATACTATAATAAAAAAAGACCGAATAGCAGCAACACTGCAGAGAATTTGATCTCGATATCCAAACACTTACTCAAAAAATATAATTCTAATTAAAGAGTTAAAAATGACCAACCTTGCGCGCGAGTGTTAGGCGATCTATATGTTACAACAGAATTTTCTTATTCTATGGCCCTTGTCCTTGTCCTTGTTTATTTTTGTATTTGTATACGTTTTCGATTGTGATGGCTCCCTTTTAGGAAAAATGTTGAAGAACTTCATCGATTTCTTTTAACTTTAACGTACCTTTACTAACCTTAGAGCCGAATCGACGTTGAGATTCGAATTTTCTAAATGAAAATAGATAAGTATGTATTGCGTCCAGATTTCTTTGTCATTTATGTTTATGTATATTTTTGTAAACTATGTTAAATGTATTCTAAACAATAAGAATCAGCAATTTTCAAGATATAGTGCACTACTATAAAAACAACCGAAGCAGCTACTGCGGTATAATTCGATGTCCAACAACCATTCTCTTGTCCTCTCAACCATGCTCTCTAAATTGGAAAAATACATTTGCGAGATGCACTGTTGAATAGTGTACATAAAATGATATTGATTTTTTACTTTTATGAATATGTTTGGTAAAATTCCGAAATAAGGTAATAATTACTGTACATAAATAAAAAAGTTGCATAAGGAAAATAAATTTCTCTTTCAAAAATTAAACTTTAATGCATTAGCTTTTAGCTTTCCAAAGCGAAAATTTCGACTTCAATATCATTGAAATTCATAAATATATTCGCAGTCTGGTTGGATAATTTTTTTTTTGTATTATTACATTGTTACATCCAATGCTTATAAAATTTAACAAAGTCAACAATCGGTAAGACTCCATAGAGGGTTAATGGTCTGTGCTTTTATTAGTTCATTTATGAAGATATAAATAAGAATGATTTTTTGCTGGTTTGGGTCTATGTATGATGATTATGACAGTAGATTTTGAAGACTAACCAACGAAATATTACAGCAACATTTTGTTTGGTTAATATCTTGGATGGATTGAGTTATTTTTCTATAAGTGGTGAACTGCGAAGATGTATATGAGCTGATTAAATGAGTTAAATGATTGTATGTAAGATATAACAAATTTTTAGCTGTATAATATGTTGGCAAATATTTCTTCATTATTGAAATAGGATACTTAAGTAGTATTTGAAAATTTTCCAAAAATGAATCTTTAGCTTTCAAGAAATGTCACTATGTGATAATCTTAAGTCATCGTAATCAATTTTGATTAAATTGGGGTTGCCATTCAAAATCAAGATTCAATATATAATTAAAAATTTTCCCTTCTGTCATTTCTCGGCTTGTCAATATAAACATGCATCTAACTGGTTTTGGATTTCCACATAATCGTTGTGTATTTTACTATTTGAATTTGACTGGCATCGTAAAATCCTTAATCTGGGAACACGAATGTTATTCTCAACTCATAAACAGAAAAGCACGCGGTCAATTGCGTACCAAAATCGAATCAGGAGAAGGAACTATACCAGTGAAGAGCAGCGATGGGATACAAACATGGGATGGGGTACTGCAGGCAAGTTTGTCCAGTGGTGGCGTGCTTAAATCTCCTTACAAAATAACCAATTAATTAGTAATTATTTTCACAGGGACAACGTTTACTTACAATGTCGTGTTCAGATAAAATAGCACGTTGGAACATTGTAGGTATTCAGGGTTCGCTTTTGTCTTCCATTATCGAACCAGTATACCTGCATTCTATTGTGTTGGGCAGCTTGCTGCATCCTGAACATATGTATCGCGCAGTGTGTGGGCGTATTGAAAAGTCAATTCAAGGCTTGCCACCTCCGTATCATTTAAACAAACCACGTTTGGCCCTGGTCACTTCTGCGGAACCGCGTAACCAAGCCAAAGCACCAAATTTTGGAATAAATTGGACCTTTGGTGATACTGAACTAGAGGTTGTTAATTCTCTTACTGGCCGAACCATAGGCGGCCAAGTTTCAAGAATTACAAAACAGGCTTTCTTTGATAAATATGGGTTCTTAATGAAAAACTTGCCGGGCTTGCCTAATCGCAAGGTGACTAAAGATTACGGAGAGACAAAGGCAGATGTCAAGGACTACCAGGTGTGTTTTACTCGTAATAAGCATATTTACGTTCAGAACAATATGTTTTTTTTTTTTTTTTGAGTCTCCATACACTAAACCAATACTCTCTCGTTTACAGACGGCTAAACAGGAGCTTTTTTCCGCTTTTAAACGCGAAGATCTTGGCAGCTGGCTGAAAAAACCAATTGAGCAAGATCAGTTTGGTCTTGTCGAATGACTGCATTCACTGAGAGCATTAAACGGAATCATTTGCACCCTTTTAATACCTATTCTGAAAAAAGACAACTTCATCAATGGAAAGCAATTAATAGATTTACTAATAGATACAATAGTTTATATGACAATTTGCAATGTAGACTGCAATTTTAGTCTGAGCCAATCAAATCCAAAACAACTTTATTTGATTGATAATAAGTTGATGTTGCGCTATCATTGGAACAACGACATATATATTGGTTCAAATATTGGAGCAATGAGATTAATCACTAGAATATTTCTAGAATAGAATGTAGTTTTTATGCTGGAACTAAGTAAAGAAGTATTACGGAGTTTTTACTTAAACATGTTTTATTTTCAAAAATCAGTTACGAGTATAATGACAATTAGTATATCTAAATTTTAGAATTCATAAAAAATTACAATATTTGGTTTGAAATGTATTATTCCATTCTTTTCATTCTCTAGTGCTCTCTCTCCCTCTCTTTCATTTTCATGTTTATTATATGCTAATTGGTATTTTAAATTGTGCGTTATTTTAATTTTTTTTAAATAAACGCACGTCAATTTATAGTAAGTCAACACGGGGAAAAACTGATGGGTGAAATTTAACTAGTTTAAAAATAATAAATATGTACATATGTTTCAATATATGTATAAAAGGATCATGTACTTACGTTTTATATTGTATGATTTGCGCTTAGTTTATACTTAATTTATATTAATATCTCTTTTAAGAGCAATCAGCTTTCTTTCAGAGAGTTTTTAAGTTTATCTGCAAGTAATTCAAGCTCAGTTAAAAAAAACATGAATTGATAAACTTTATTAATATTATAACAACCCTATTAGGTCACAGCCTGAGACACTTTTTGCCTTTATTTCTGCTTCATTTTCCTATTCAATTCAATTTTGAATTAACACAAACTGCCGAGGACGTCTTTGTATGAGGTACATATCTACAATAATCTTCCAATAAAGTGCCATCTATTATTATTTTTATTGTTATTATTATTATTATTGTTATTATTAACATTATGAAATAACGTAAAATAATGGTTCTAAAAAAGAATTTTTAATTGAAGTAAGTGAATATTTGCAAAAGGGCAATACGGTAATATTTTCAAATCTTTTATTTTTTTTTCTTAAAATGTTGAATGAAAGCAGAATGACGTTAGAAGCATAGTTTGTCATCGTTATTTTGAATATGGATAAAAACCCGAAGAATTATAGCTAAACTTTGACAAAACACAGGCCTTAGTGAATTGGAACCTTAAAGACTTAAAGTTGACTAAAGAAATATAGGTTTATTTCTCCATTGATCTTATCCAAAGAAATAAATTATTGTAAAAATTTATATTATATTATTATAATAAAAGATTTGTCCAAATATCAAGATTTTGATTTTCTAAGTATTACATCTTATTCTCATTACTAAGTTGATGAGTGTAAAACAAAAAAAATAGATCTTTTTAAGTGTTACAAAATTGTTTTGACGGACTCAAATTACAAAAACTATTTCTAGTAACCCTTATTAAGGTATAAACAAGTATGTGCACTTATAGATACTATCAAGTATTTACACACATCAATCGTATATCTTTCAGATGAAAAGTCTATGATGATACTTAGAAAATTGCCAGTATAGTAATTATATCTAAAAGAGGAAATTTTTTCTTTGACTAGGTTGACAGAAACTAAATTTACACAATTTGATTCATAATAATAAAGGGAAATTTAATTTATAAGGCAATAGCATGTGTTAACCTGTGTGATAACATGCATTTATGAGTATCAAGCATAGTCGTTAGTGCGTGTCATCTTTATGTTTATGTATGACGATGAAATGTGAAACGATCCTATGTATTCAAATTGAAAGTATTAAAGTCGAATTATATTTAAAATCTAATTGATGTATATAAATTTAATTTCGCTTGAATTTCTTGCTGAGTGGAGTGTATTACGTTCATTTAGTTCATTATTGTTATGTTACAAAAATTTTTTTTTTCAAAATTTGATTGTTAATTTTATTTTTATGCATAATTTGTGAAATCTACACTCATAGACGTAGATCCCTACATGTTGATCTAGTTTTAAATACCTTTTTATTTTAGCTTACGAAAATCAAAGTTATGAAACATTTATTTGACTTCCAGTTGCAAATAATTAAATTTATATATAATATATACTCATATATTCTGTGAACATTTTGTTAGCTTGCTAGTAGTACTGACCAATCATGTAGATATATATACAAATCTCTCTTATACTATACAGATTATCCCTCGAAATATAAAACGCAGAAGAAATACAATAGCGCAGAATATCAATGGAGAATTATTAGAGTTCTTGGACTGGTAATAACCAAATGAATAATATACCACGGATAGTTCTACATGTTACTCTCGGATATATGCTCATTTCATTTTTGGTTTAGTGTCAGACTTTCTATCCATAGTTTTTTTATTTTGTTCTATATCCCATATCCAACAATAAAACAATGCTACTTAAATATGAATAGTGATAATAAATATTGCATAATAATAAACATACATATAAACAAAATTTGACCTTATATAAAATACTGTGATACTAAATTTTACTAGTACTTCCAGCATAGCTGCATTTTATCCATTCTAAAATATTCTAAGTTACATAAAGTATTTGAGAAAAATAATAAAAGCAGGAACAGCGAAATATATAGTTGTGCATCAAAGATTTAACCAAAACATATAAAGTTGATATATCCTTAAAAAAAATTGGAGAAATTGGTAAGTGAGGTATAAAAAAAAACACATATATGTATGTATATTATATATGAATACCCAATAGAGACTTTAAAAAATCTGCAAACTTTGTTGGATTTGGTAGTGTTGAATGACTAGAAAGCTTTCATACCCTACTTACTATGTGCTGAAAAGTAATAGCTTTCGTATATTACATTTTTTCCTTATATAGTATAGTATATATATTTCCTTCATTTCAATGTTGGAATTATCATTATTATACATTAATTTTGAGAACGGTAGTAGACGCATTGATTACCTTCAAATGTAGTCCATTCTAGAAGATCGCGAATTTTATATTTTAAAGATTGTTAAGATTGTTTCTAGGACATTTTACATTTTATAGTAAATATACAACAAATCGCTAAGGAACGTTCGATTTTCTACAAAGGTACAGAGCGTTGCGACTGAATTGTATGCCTTATAATCTCTAAAAAGTTTTTGGGCTATAATAGTAAGGATAGGCATGTATGAGGTGTTTTTTTCTTATTTGCATTATAATTCTTGTCGGTATAACCAGTAGAGTTTTTTTCCATCCGGGTACCCGTAGTGACAATTTTTATCAAAGAAACAGCGTTATTGTCGCATATTAATATGCCAAATTATCTTTTTTGAAGAGTTCTGAAATAAACATTGCTAATCTTCACATAACATAACAATTCTTAGATACTCAGAACAACGACGTTATTACTACAATAAATTTATTAGTAGTTTTTAAATATTGATTCAAATTGCTCAGTATTTAAGTCCATAGAGGATGTGTAGGGACGATCATGTAGTTTAGTTTACGTAATAATTACTTTAAATTGGCAAAAATTGAATTCAAGATCAATTGGAAATAACTTGTGCATAAACCTAGAGCTCAACCGCAGATGAAATGCTGTATGCATGTAGTGAAGTCAGTGATTGAATTCCGAAATATATAGATTCCTAAATGGAAGAATAGACTTGTATATTTCAATATTCACCATTGAAAAATCCCATTAAAAATATAAGGTATATCAAATCCAAAAAAATAAACCATAACTACACACAAAAAATTATAATACAATTCGTTTAAAAATAGTTTTAGGTCACAGGCAAATATGTTCGACGATGCAAGCATTAAAATAGAGAAGGTACAGAATTTGTTGCACTTATAATGGTTATAATGGCTATATATAATTATGCCACTCAATATATTACTTAAATGCAGAATTTAATCGAATATACCTATTATATAGGTACTTTTTTGTAAAAAAAAAATATAATGAAACATATTTGAAAGGCATAAAATACATCTATATGGATATGGTAGCGCAAAGCTGACTCTATACAAAATTCCGTGGGCTTAGTAACTGTACATTAAATTATAAAACATTAATAAATAATAAATACCGTAGTTTATGTTAATTACGATAGATAAATTTTTTATTTGTTATCCACCGTCAGCCAATTGAATACAATTAAGCTCGATTTCAGATTAAGTTAACCAATTTAAAATTATACTCTTTTAATATTATATTCAAAAAGACAGTAAAAATTTTAAAATTATTAAATTAAAATAACAATTATATTTCTTCGACACACGATATTTACTGTAATGGCTCCTCTCTTGATTATACACGATGAATGCAAATATGTATTTATGTTGAAAAAACAGATTATTTCCTACAAACACCAAATATTTAAATTATATACATTTAATAAAGTAAGCTTTAAATAGTGTGCTGCTATACATAGTAAGAAGTAATCTCATCATTAACACTATTTTTTTACACACCCTCTCTGTTGTAACTCTCTATCAAATAGAGATACAAACATTCGAATGTTAATTAGTATATTTTAATATATGATTTCAGGTTTACCAATGTACATGCATAATAAATTGTTAAAGTTAATTTTCTTTAAATACAAATACTAGGACATGAAAAAATTTAACACACAAAAGAAATTTAATAATACAATTTCCTACTTTACCCACATATGTTTTACACAGCTTACTTAGCAAATAGAGTTACCTTTCACAATTTCAAGAAAATTCTTATAGCTGAGACAAATCCAAAAACGTAATGGATGGTATTGTTAACGGATATCAATTTTTGACTGTAAGCGTCGAAAGACAAAAGTCTAAAATTTAATTAATGCAATATATTATCTCCCTATTAAAGTGAACCATGTAAAATACTTAATATTTTGGATTAAAAAATAAATAGTTTTGTTAGTAGACTTTTTCAAATTACATTACTATTAAATAAAATGAGTCACCCAGAATACTTTAGGAACGTTTCAGAACCATTTTTGTGCTGGCGGAATAAATTGAAATCAAGTCCGTGTTGTTTGTTTTTTTTTTTTTTTTTTGATGTATTCGGATCTATAATTGAGTCCATCTAAACTGTTCCTTCAATAAAATGTACAATGGAAATGTGAAATCTAAAGTCGACACTATCTATACCGTTGCATTCTATAGCGTGCTTTTACAATACATTACATTACAGACATAACAAGACAGATTGCTGCGGTCGAGAGTGCTCGACCTTATTCGCCTTATTCAGTCACACAGACACACGCACACATGTACACACTTATACCGTTAGATAGCGTGAGCTGACGTCGGCGCTTTTCCCATAGGTGAATTTTTACACTCTTGCAAATAGCTTGTGTGCTTATTATTTGATCAACTTGAAACTTTCAGGGTAAGTTTGAAATACAATCCAAAATACGTGTGCTGAAAATCTTGTTTCAAGCAAAAAAAATTACACCTGATATCAATTTTTATACCCTGATCCCAATTGAAAATTGGTATGAAGGGTATTATAAGTTTGTGCAAATGTATGTAACAGGCA
>JBANCY010001068.1:0-14737 GCA_037040045.1 Phorticella flavipennis | reverse complement strand
AGCAAAAGCCTCGGTTGAGGAAGATGCTTCAGGCTGTGACCCGATAGGGTTGTTATAGCCATATAATAATAATAATATTAATATATTCAGAGGAAGGAGGCACTGGTCGAACACTTATTGTCCTAAATTGACATCAACCTTTTTTCCATCATACTATGATCTATCGAAAAGAAAACAATGGTGCATGCATTTAAAAGTTTTTAATATATTGATTTATCTTTTGGACCAAATTTTGTCTTATTCTGAAAATTTCAGTACGATTGGATCAGAAGTACACAAATACACAGAAGAAGTTGCCGAAAACGAACCAAAATGGCAAAAGGTGGAGATGCATATTGCCACCTGGCGGCTAAATTATTAATGCTAGAGAAACCCAATATGACACGTAGGTTCGCATAGATAATACGCAAAATACATTTTCTCAAATTTTTAATGCCACATCCGCCCTCCTCCGGGAAATAAAATGTTATAACACGATCCTTGAACTTATCCTTTCATTACACATATTGTGTTCTTAAACAGAAGTTACTCGCAAAAAGAGTGTAAAAATTTGCCAATGGCGAGGTCGGTTGACGGGGTTGCGACTCTAGCGCACGGGCTTAACGGTATGTGTGTGTATCGGTCTTAAGCGATTCTGACTGTATTGTACACTGGGATCAGGGAATCATGGAGCCGGGACTGGAGCTTTATTACTTGTTTTTTCTTAGAAACTTTACAATGTAAAGTTTACATTAACGAAACTTGAATTTCTCAATTATTTTCCGAAGAGACTAATTGCATATAGGAGTTGCTGTTGTTATGTCAAATATGATGATGGTCTAGTAGTAAGAGTGTCAAATTCGTAAATGTAGGATCTCGGCTCAATACAGGGTGAAACAGCTTTAAAACTATTTAATTTTTGTTGTTTATAATAGTATAGATTATAGAAATCATTAGTAATTATAACTTTCTTTGATTTCTTTATAGAGATCATGTTGGGGTGAATAGTGTAGGCTTGATTCGCAGAAGTT
The DNA here is from genome assembly GCA_037040045.1 of Phorticella flavipennis. Classification (NCBI taxonomy): domain Eukaryota; kingdom Metazoa; phylum Arthropoda; class Insecta; order Diptera; family Drosophilidae; genus Phorticella; species Phorticella flavipennis. The sequence goes on along the minus strand of JBANCY010001068.1, from coordinate 13,727 downwards.
TCTAATTTGCATTAAGATTTGCGTGCTGTAATTTCGAAAAGACGCTAAACAAGAGGTGCGAGTTCGAGTCCCGCTTATGTCGATAGGCATGACCCTCCTAGAAAAACTAGGTTATAGCGTAGGATTTGAAATCCACCCACGCAAAAAAGAGGTTCTTTAGTGAAGGAAGCAGAATAAAGGAAAAGGATGCTTCAGGCTTTCACGCGATAGGGTTGTTTTGGCCATATAATAATAATTGCGGAAAGAGTATCGAATCTTCGGTGAGCCGATGATAATGCTTCCTTATTTGTTTTAAAATGATAAGGGCCTACGAAGAATTTTTTAAAAGAAAAAGTAAATAAGTAAAAAAACACACGTTTATCGTTTCCCATGCCATCATAGCAGAATCCACAGAGTTCCGCTCCTCGGTGTCATTCCTTCATTGCAATCTCATGGATAAAGTCTCATGGTGGAGTCTAAGCGAAGGGGATGGAGGGTGGAGTGGTGGAGTGGTGGAGGGATGGAGGGATGGCGGGATGGGCATGGGCATGGGCATGTGAGGGAAACAGACAAATGTATGTATGCTATGCAGCAGTATAATAAATTCTTTTATTCCATACCAGCCGGAGTCAGCCAGCGATGGCAGCGATGGCAGCGTTGGCAGCGTTGGCAGCGATGAGCAAAGGGACCAAAATAAATGCGCAATGCATAAAAGGAGCGCTGGCAGCTCGTCCAAAGTTAAGAGTACGAGAGCCGCTTCAACGTGACATTCCTTAAATTATTTTCTGTGCTCAAGAAAACATTAAAAAATATTTTTATCTTGTGCAAAAAGAAGAAGCAACTGCGAATGTTTAAGCATTTCTCGTTCCTCGTTCCCTCTTCTGTAGGCATTTTGTAGCTCAAGCTTGAGGGGGAGGAAACGTGTAATACAAAATATGCGGCTCATTCATTTGCGGTAAATTGATTTTGTAACAAGAAATAGGAAAATCGGAGTAAGAAGAAGAACAACCGATGCATCGGCCGCAACAGGAAAAGCAATGGCTGTGACAAGAAACCTCTCTGAAAATCCAAGCGAGTCGCCGAGATCTAATTGTAATCACAATGAAACTACGGATTCTCAAGAGGTCTTCATTCTTAACTGAAATCCGGTTTGAAAATTATAAAACTTTATTTGGTATACAATCGAAATGTATTTCTTTTCTGATCATTTTTAGTAATAAATAAAGTTTTAGATTAAAGCCCAATACCTGTGGCTGTTATAGAGATTTCATCGATTTCCAGAGAAATGGAGGGGGGTATCGAAATTTTGGGAAAATTAAAAACTAATCAGAGCTATCTCACGTAGGATTTGAAGGAAGGAAACAGAAATAAAGACAAATAGTGCTTCAGGCTGTGACCCCATAGGGGTTTTATAGCCATAAAGTAAAGTAAATTAGAGTTATCAGGGCTATCCGATAATAAACAAATGCGTATGAGAGAATCACGCACTCTCGAAGGCAGCGTTCTATCTTGTTTATTAAAATAAATTATATCAAATGTATTATTATTATTATATGGACATAACAACCCTATCGGCTTAAAGCCTGAAGCAATATTTTCAATTTTTCTGCTTCCTTCACTAAATTCTACGCCACAACCTAGTTTTCCTAGGAGGATTATGCCTATATCGACATGAGAGGGACTCGAACTCGCACCTCTTATTTGGCGGAACAGTGTGCTATCCACTGGTCTACCGAGGCCCCTCAATGTATATATAAAATGTATATTGTAATCAGGAACATTTTTTTACCATTTAACATGTCAAATTTTTACCATCTTAAATGCTAGAAAAATCTTGTTCTAGTTGAAAGAGTTCACCAATAATTTTATTCAGCACGCAAAATATCTATATATATTGGACCCAAGAGAATTGATAAAAGAAAAAACCTAGAGAAAATAGAAAACTTACATACAGACTCTGTTGGGGGTCTACGATGATATATTAAATACTTTCGAAGAGCATAAAGAAGACTGAACACATTCATTGTGTGTGTATATTTATGTATTCATGTTCATGTTTGGGTCGGCAACTTTTCAGCCAGCCCTCGCACTATTTTCTTGAAAAAAATAAGAGTATGGCAAATATATAATGGGGAGTGCTCTGAGCGGTAAATGGACGGAAGAGTCATTTCACGTTTTAGTCGCAGGTTCCAAACAGCACACTGCGAAGGCAGTCAAAGGGCGACACACAGCTTTGATATTGTTTGGCAGCTGAGGGTTAGGCCGGCCGGGAAGGGACGCACGCTCTGGTTCTGTGCCATTATAACCTTGCCGTAGTACAGAGGCATTTTTCATGGAATTTATTTTTACTTTAAAGTAAGGAATTTGTTGAATTCCTGAACGTTGAATGATGTTCAAAGAAAACAAAACAAAATATGCACATACATATAGATACATACATACTATATATACATCTATATACGTATATATTTATAAGTATATATCTTATAACTTATAACTTTTTAATGGGATCAGGGCTTAAGGAAAAAGAAGGCTGTTGATAACGGGGCGTATGACCATAAGTGTTGACAAAATAGCCGAAGCGAAAATAACCAGATTTTTGAAGAAAAAAATGGCTAAAAATGGCTGAAAATTGTGTGTTATTTGCAATAAAATGGCTAAAAGTTAAAATTGTTTTACAATTAATATTAATAATACATTTCAAGTACATTTTTATAACGTTTGTACACTTTGTACCGATAAAAATACAACTTCAACAGATTCTCATTTTTGCTAAGCGCTCTGTGCTTGTCCATGTCTATAAGCTTCTGGCTCCTCCGTTTATGTTGATTAAGGAATGAAATAGGTGGATTTAAGATTAAAGATTTTTTTTCATATTTCATAAGACACCGTTGTGTCGTATAGCTTTTCAATACGCGAAAATTTCTCTAATTAGATGAATGCAAGTGATTTGAATTCACTGCTTAAATTCGTCCATAAAAATTTATCCCGCCATAAGTCAATCAAAAAAGTCACATGGATGGGCATCCATTTCACTAGTTCGCGGTAAACGATATCCCATATGACGCATATTTCGTACAAAAACGCAAATGAAAAAATGCTTAGGGTCAGTAAAGTAAGTAGTAGTGGTCTACTGGTAAGAACTTATTTCACCACCTCCAATCGGCCCAGTACTACAGGGTCGCTTTGGGATGAACTAAATGCTATATGCCAATTTCTGTATATTGGCACAAACATACCAAATTTCACGACTCATATAGGCAGACAGACGGTCGAACGGACCGACATATTATATAACGACTCGGCTATTGATCCTGATCAAGAATATATATACTTTATGGGGTCTGCTACTCATCATTATGCCTATTTTATACATTCCAGCAAAACTATTATACCCTTATTTCCCATATTTCAAATGTGATCTGGATAATAATGCAACTGAAGCACATAATTATATGGACAAGCTATAATGCGGATGAAACGGTACTTTTTCCGAGAAATCGGGATTTGAACGCAAAATTGGAAGAGAAAGGGTGACAATCTTGGTTTGTTGCAATTCAATAGGAAAATAAAAGCTTATTTTAAATTCTAATGACTCTAAGAAATTTTATATATTGGACAAAAGTAAATTGAAATGCTATAAGGATAGGTCAGCTGGATAATGTCGACTACATGATACCCTGATCCCAGTTGGGTGAAAAAGGTATTTGAGCATAATACAATTACACGCACACATTAAAAGATATTATTAAACTTATTTCAATTCAATGGGGGGAGGATATAAGCATTATTATTATTATCTGACCATAACAACCCTATCAAGTTAAAGCCTGAAGCACTATTTGCTTCATTTCTGCTTCCTGCACTGAAGAACTTTTATGCGGGTGGATCTCAAATCCTACGCCACAACCTAGTTTTTCTAGGAGGGTCATGTCTTTGGACATGAGGGAGACTCGAACTCGTAACTCTTTTTTGGAGAGACAGTGCGCTATCAACTGCTCCGCCGAGGCCCCAAAGGGGACATTTTGTAACATATTTGGGAATTTACAGGAAAAACTGGATATCTACCTATTGTACTTAAGCTTCGGGTGATTTAATCTGTTTTTCACATTTGCTTCGCTTTTGGATAATTCTACATCGTCTAACTTCCGCGCTTATGATGCTTATGATAATCATTGTGATCATCCATGTCTTAGCTAGCTTTAAGCAAAAATCGTAATATGTATATCTTATTGACAAATAAAGCAACACCTTAAAAAACATACCAAATTTCATGACTCTATATAAATTGTTGTGTCTGCTACACCATTATTGTATGATCTAAATATGGTATACACAGACACTAGTCTCTAAAAACGATCTTAAAAGAGGCGGACACACGGTGCTAAATTTGCTATTTTACCAAGAATACATATACTCCATGGGATATTTAAGGCCTCCCCATGTCCGTTTCACATACGTTTCATATTATTTTCCGCTTGGGATCAGGATACAATAACACTCAGAACAGCTAATAAGATCGATTTACGCTTGTTTTATTGCAAATTGTCAATGGAGCTGGACTTGCTTATTTACATGTAAATCGATAATACAATATAAACATATTGCCAGTGTGTGACGATTGAAATGGTTTTCGAGGAAATTCAAAAATATAATATTATTTCATGACGCGAAAGTCGTAAGGTGAGTGCCACGCAGACGCGGGCTGTAATAAAAAGTTAATATGTATATTATTAAGTTAGTATGGCGGGCGGATGTCAACTTTTCTGATATAGGCTCGAGAAACCCCACAAGTAGTCTACGCCTTCAATTGAATTATTTCTACGACATATTGTAGAATTAACTGAGAAGTACGACGATGCCTTGGGTCTTAAGTGGCAACGCATTTCGTTGCACTTGGTTAATTACTTAGCCCTTTCTGTCATGTTCTATGTACGCGTTTATGTATATATATACATTATATACATACACATATGTGTATGTATTTACATAATATACATGTAATTCGTTCAATAAATTCAATTAGCCCCTTCTGTCTTTGAAAGTGACTCAACCAATGTGCGACTGAAAGGTAAGATGAGAATCTTCGACAGAGACTGGCAACAGTCTGCCTGTTGCACAGACTGGATGATAGACATAAGGACGGTTGACAGGTTGATTTCAATTAGCACCACACACTGCCCCACCTCTTTGACTTTTGACGATGCTAGAAATTTCATATCGACTGATGGCGGTCGTTTCATAAGTATGAGCAAATTCATACAGAAATATTATCCCATTTCCAGTCTCTTCATACGCCCTAATTCGATGCCAGTAGTAAGAGATGCTGGGGAGTAATAATATTTCCCACATATCTGGAACTAATCACAATTTCCCGAAAACTTCACTGTTTTAATTTCGTAAAAAATAACTGGTAATTACGATGTAAATGAGAGAAATTTCCTATATTTTGTTTTACAACTTATAAAAGGGGTCAATAAATCCCAGGATGCTTGAAACTAGAAATTGCAAAACTTGATATATCTAGTTATGTTTTACCGGAGATTACATACTTATTTGGAAGTAAATATTGAATAACTCGCACAAATATTGGCCTTGGACTTATCAATGGTAGGGGGCTTTCTGGCGTAAATTGTGATTCATCAAAAATCGCACAAAAATAATGTCGGAGGCTTCAAATCTGGCGACGAAGAAGGTATGTGGACAAAATTCGTTCATTTAATGGCTCTCTATACGGAAATAAAAGCAAATCATCCTTAAAAATACGCCGTCGGATATACGACAAATTTGTTGATTGATAACATGTAAGGCGTCACCATTTCAGTTGATTTCCTGATCCCTGTTCACCGATTCACCGATCCAAATTGTACGGCACAAATTAATTCAAATTCTATATGGATAATTACAAAATGGTGACTTGAAAAGTTTTGTTCCAAACAGGACAATTCGTACACTAATAAATATACTAGTATTATTATATGGTCATAGTTTAGTTTCCACAGAAGGCTCATGCTATCGACGTGAGTGGGGCTAGAACCCACGATCTCTGGTTTGGCGGGAGAGTGCGCTGTCTACTGGTCCGACGGGGCCGCGAATATAATAGATATACACACACATATAGAGAGTCGAGCAGCTTTCGATCCAGAAAGTGCATATTGCAAATCAAATTAAAATAAAAAAGTGCACCTGTTATTAATTTTTCTGATTCACGAGCGGATGGCGTGAAGCATTAAAAACTTGAGAAAATGAAATCTGCGCCATTGCCCAGACAAATTTTATATCCATTAACTTTCGTGTTTATTAGCCGCACATTATTTCCAGGATAATTTGAATCAATATTTTAAGAATAACACGCGTTTTATGCACATAACCACTTCTAGCAGAACAGATCTATAAATTGTAAATTGTAAAAATTGTAATTGCCATTATTGAAAAATAGAGAGGGACATCATAAAATTTAGACAAATTTCGTTGCTCTATATCATTTTTGCATCACCCATCGACAAAAACCTTAACATTGACTTCAGTCCGCTTTTAATGAACTTCCCTATAGTTTCTGTGTTATCTACACATAGGTATAATTGTTATAGATCGTCATATCGATAGTAGATGGATCTTTTTGACGAAAAAAGTTCCTATGTAAATTATTATGTCTATTGGGACTCTTACTCGTGACTTATCACTGTTAAAGTCGGGCAGTGAATTGCCAGCATGGTCCTACAGGTCTAGGAGACACCCGAACACTGCCACCAGTGCAGGGAGTACTGGAAAAATACATCCAATAGTGCGACACGACCGATGATTCAATTATCAATCAATTAGGCAGATAAGATATTTGATAAGATCATTGTTATTTTTGGAATGAGTCTAACAATACTATCGGAACGGTCACTTTGGACCAAAAACATGTTCGAATGATCAGTCGCATTTTAAAAGCCCTCTATTACTATGATGACAGGGACCATTCCAGAAACAGTGAACCATGAAGGAGTAAGCGGCACCAAAAGAGACAAACGCCATTATTTCTGCTGGATAGGTGATGGAAATGTTTTTTTGGTAAAGTGGTATATTTTTATTATTTTATTTTTGGTAGTATTATTTTTATTTTTTCAAAAATGAATATTACCACAGGAAACTACTAAGCACAAGCCTTGGTAATGTGAGGAAATTTTGGAAAAATGGCCCCACTTGAACAACAAAAATATTTTTCCCGCCAATCCATGAACAACCTAACCTAGCTCCACGTGACTTTTGATACCCTGATAATCTGTATATTGGTTTGAAGGAGGCATAAATAGATAATTTTGATCAGCATCAACAGTCCAACAGCTTCTGTCCGTCCCTATGAACACGTTGACCTCAGAGATTACAAGCTCTAGTGTTGCCAGCTACCAGCCACAGAAGAGAAACCGCTAGATTTAGCGTGTAACGTACGTAACTGACGGGACACTGACTAATACCCAGAAAGAAATACACCAATAGCAAGATAGCTTGCAAGATCGAGAACCAATCAAAGAAGAGAACGAAATACCAGCGTTGCGAAGTCAACTTTTTCCTATTAAACTGGATATTTTAAGCGGGCAACGGAAAATCTGACTTTTTAGCTTTCGGCTTTATTTTCATTGAGCTTTTTTATGATAAACGCTATTCCAGAAAAATTTCTTTGATTATTATTATTATTATATGGCCATAACAACCCCATCAGGTCAAAGCCTCAAGCATTATTTTGCTGAATTTCTGCTTCCTTCACTGAATAGTCTGTTGAAAATAAATTTGTCCATATTGATCCCATTTTCCTAACAGACATCAACTAAGCCGTTAAACTTTCTCTCATTTACTCGATTTTTTCTGCTTTGCTCACTAACACATTATGGAATATGAATTCTTTTTCTTACATTATAAGACAAGTAAGGAAGGGTTTTTTTTCGAAGATAATACAAATTACAGCGCCCAAATTTTAATGCGATTTTTGGGTATTGGCAACAAATTCCACAAATCCGATCCGTATGAATACATATTTCAAAAATTCACATTATTTAGTTAAAAATTGTTTAAATTTCAATCACTTATTAAATGTAGAGGGGACTATATTACGATAGAAAATAATTTTGATACCACTCTCTTTCATTCTTGGTATGAAGTGTATAAGTTTGTGCAAATGTATAGACCACGTAGATTATGGAGAATATTAGAACTAGAGACTTCAATCTTGGTTCTAGCCATTTGATGATATCACACTCACTTTGCCCGATAAACGTTATTCGATTAAATTGCCATAACTTTTTTATATTTTAAGCAATTAGCTTTAAAATAAATATGTAAGGTTACAAATATAAGATGCAGAATATAACTATGGAAACCTCTCATTCCGACTGCATTTTGTATTATCCGATTTTTAACGATACAATGGCTCTTCAATCCTTTTTAAAAAGTGGCTTCTAAATTTGCTGGTAAAAAATGAGCGGTTTGATATTGAAAAGGTTATTGAGAACTTTCTCAGGTAATGGCGAGGTGGGATTCGATTTGCCGATCTTTCCCATGTTTTTCAAGCTATTGTTTTGGACTTTTTCACTCCTTTAATATAGAGACGCGGATAATTCAATTCTTATATGGGGGCCTCCGTGGACCAGTCGATAGGCATGACCCTCCTAGAAAAACTAGGTTGTGGCGTATTATTTGAAATCCATCCACGTAAAAATGGGTTTATCAGCGAAGGAAGCAGAAATAAAGGAGAATAGTGCTTCAGGCTTTGACCCGGTAGGGTTGTTATGACCGTATAATAATAATATAGGTATGGTTCAATGTTTCTAAGAATGTATATTTTGGGTGCGAAAATATAACAAAATTGTCCTTGCTTGAATTTGAATACTATCCTTATCCTAACTGACTATCAACCAGGGAAGCTATTTGCTTGGACTTTCCCACTCCTTTGATATAGAGTCGAGGATAATTCTATTCTTATATATGTATGGTTCAATGTTTCTATATTATAAATGAATGTATTTTATAGAACGAAATCGTCCTTGTTTAAATTGGAATATTGTCCCAAATCTAACTGACTATCAAAGAGGGAAATATATATATATAAATATGATTCCAATTCAGTATTCATGCTGTATTTTAAGCACATAAATGCTCGTATTAATAATCAATGGAACCGCTTAGCTGTCTGCTCGTGCCCTCGCAATTATATATATGTACATATATATAATGTCGGTATAAGTATGCGATATCAGTGCGATTACTTATTATTATTTATATTTTAACTTTTTCGTCCGATAACAATGGCCACGCATCAGATTAAGTGATGATGTTACGCGATAGACGTATGAATCATCCGTCGGATTCCGATTAGCGGCAATGTTTTCAGTTTCTTAACTTCATTTTTAACCTGTTAATATTGAAATTATATTTCCTGCCGAATAACAATTGATCCAATATCAAATTGGCATTAGCCTTGTAGAAAAGATTCGATAAGACGAAGTTTGCTGGGGTTTAAAAGTTTTCTAAGTTCTGAACAATCGATGATGACCGAGATATGGACGGAATTATATAATACCTATGTATGAGTAAAGATGGTAAAGATGGGTATAGTTACCCAAGGTGACTAAGGCAGCTAAGGTATAACAGATATTTATAAAGAAGTTTACTTACTTTTATATAGAAATTTCGAATAATCGCAATCCATATTTTTATCGCAGCTGCTTTATTGTCTATTCCCGCCGACGACGTTTTGCCATAGACATGAAGATGGAGATGGTGGTCGGTCGATTGGTTTCCGTGGGGGGATCTCACTTAACTTGAATCAGAATCAGAATCACTTGCATTCACGATGCTGTCTGCTTTTGCAGTTACAACAATTAATAACATTTAAAAAAAAAAAAAACATCAACAAAAAGCAAAATATGATCTGGCGGCGTTTACCGGGCGCGGGCGGAGGTGGAGGTGCGCGCGGAACGAACAAGCCGAAAGTGCAGCGTTGACAAACAAATTTGATGATTGCCGCCGGGCGGTGGCGGTGGCGGCGGCGGTGGTGGTGGTGGTGGTGGTGGTGCAGAATGCTTCAATTTCGAATTCGAGTGAGAAGCTCGCGCCGCACTGTTCGCAATTCGCCGCACAACTCGCAACTCGCAGCAACTCGTGCAACCTTCTGTTGATTATGTGATTTGGATTTTGTTTCTCGCGTTGTTGTTTCTGCTGTTTCTTTATTGACACTTGGTGGGCTCAGTGTCGCTGTTGTTGTTGTTGTTGTCGTCGATGTTGTTGTTGTTGTTTCTGCCGCTTCTGTTGCTTTGAGTTTTTTATTATTTTTGCAATTTAATGCCACTTTACAAGCATGTAGAACATTGCGTGTGTCTGTGTGCGAGCGAGTGTATCTGTGTGTGCGAGTGTATCTGTGTGTGAGTGTAGTATTATTATTATTATTTGGATAATGTTGCTGATGTTGTTATTTTCAGGTTTGTTTTGCTTTCATTTGCACCACTTTGGGTAACAGCAGGCAACACAGACAACTGCCGCCGACGCCGCTGCCGTCGCACACATCCACACACAGCGCGTCCGTAGATAGGTATAGGTGTATGTGTGTGTATCTGTGTCCGTGTCTGTCTGTGTGTGCGCTTGTCGCATTTTCCTCAATAGCGCGACGACAACTCGCCACCGATTTGATTGCAACTGCCGCTGCCGCCGCTGCTGCTGCTGCTGCTGCCGCTGCCTCTGCCGCCGTTTCCCCTGCTGCTCGGATCTATCTATCGTATCTTATTTGTTGACTGAAGCCAGTTACAGGTGGATCTACTGCTGTTGTTATAGTTGTTTCTCTAGTTCTTCTTCCTCTTCTTCTGCTGCTGCTGCTTCTTCTTCTTCTTATCGCCGTTGTCGCCGTTGCATTTTCAACCGAGTTTTCTTATCTGGGCGCGGCTTTTAAGTTTTCATTGTCTAAATTTAAATTTTTGAATAGGATAGAAGATGCTGTTTATTATATGTACGATACATATACAGATATGTCAGACTATAAACAAGTCGTTTCTCTATATACACACACGGCTACATACATATCTATGTATGTCCAACATATCTTGTCATTATGCGCTTCCCGAGCTTTTATCAGAAACATAATGGTCGGGGTAGAGTCTATATATATGCAAACAAATCCCTAAGTTTTTGGGCTATCGTAATGAAACTTGGCACCTCGCCTTCCTTGGTAACCCTACACATTTCTCGGAATCGGCTAGACGGCTTCACTATATCATATAGTTACAACCAAAGTTGGTTTGCCGATATTTCCCATGTTTTTCAAGCCATAGCATTGAAATTTCGCGAACAATTCTATATTATATGGGAATATTGAGAGTGTACGAAATTTTCCTGTTATGAATTATAATATTTTGCCATTTTGTCATAGTTAAAATTCAGTCAATCTCTTAAAATGTTTATTTTATATAGCTATGACAATCCTCTAGGGGCCCGCCAAACAAGAGCCGTGGGTTCGAGCCCCACTCATTTCTCAGAATCGGCTAGACGGCATCACTATATCATATAGTTACCATACAACCAAATTCGGTTTGCCAATATTTCCCATCTTTTTCAAGCCATTGCATTGAAATTTCGCGAACAATTCTGTATTATATGGGAATATGGGAAGTGTACGAAATTTTCCTGTTATGAATTTTAAAATTTTGTCCTTTTGTCATGATTGAAATTCAATCAATCTCTTAAACTCTTTGTTTTATAGAGCTATGGAAACCTCGAGGGGCTTCGGTTGCCCGCCAAACAAGAGGCGTGGGTTCGAGCTCCACTCAGGGCTCTCCTAGTATGGAACTAGGTTGTGGAGGTTGTAGGACTTGAAATCCAACGACGTAAGAAAAAATACTTCAAAGTGTAGGGAGTTGCTTCAAACTGTGAGCCGATAAAGTTGCTTCAACCATATAATACTGATAATATGACAATCCTAACTGACCATATTTGCCATTTCTCTGCTAACATGTAACCATGGTTTTAATTCGTTTCGCAAAGTATTATTGTCTGCAGGTTACCCTATCGGAAGCTCGAGGGATTGCACATAATCTTCGGGAAAGTCGAAATAATTTCATGATGGTTTTTGCATGTTGATAATACCGTTGTTCTATGTTGTAGCCAGCTCTGGGGGAGTGTGTGGGATTGGATCGGGGGAGAACGTTTGTGCAACAGTTGTGCAGCAGCAACTCCTCCAAACCCCGAATCCTCCTCTGCTTCAACGCCAAGGGGGAAAAAAGAAATGTAAAAAAGGCGAACATAAACAAATAGAACAGATTGTTCTTTTGTTACTAATAACAACAACAACAAGAAAATTTCACGAAACTGGAAAATCATATATATATATATATATATATGTGGCAAACACATAGACAGACAGCAGTTGTTCAACAAGCAGAAGACATACACTATATATGTACGTTCCTACAGACATATAGACATATATATAGACAGACATATGTATTATTTATGTATGTCTTTAGATATGTGCACTATGTGCATGCAATTATAATTTGCTCTTTCGCGCTGCGCCGCGCCGCGCTGCGGTCGGAGCGAAATTAATTTTATTTATTTCCTTTGCTAGATGATCTGATTGTTGTTGGTATTTTGTTGGTTTTTCTGTGTTTTCTGCGTTTTCAGAACGTTTTGCTCGATTGGGCGTGGGGGCGTGGGCGTGTTTGTGGGCGGTACGAGGGACGAGCAGGTAGAGTTTTCAAGTAGACTCTATAAATTATTCTAACCGGACACGGATACCGCCGGAACGGGAACGATTCGGAACGATTCCCTAACAATCCGCAGGCCTGGGGACAGTCAGTCAGTCGTATGTGTGTGTATATATATAGCTGGCTATATGTATTGGTACCGTAGATACGTACATAGAATTAAAGGAAATTTGTCAATCGGCGTATTGTCAGGCTTTTACATTTGAATTTGGTTTTTGGATTTGAATTCGAATCTATTTCATTTTTTTAGTATTATCTGCGTTCTGCGCTTGCCTTCTTCGCATACAAAATGCGACGCCAACACAACCGACGGTATAAACAAAACTACCGATTCCAAATTAGCTCAAAAAGTATTTCAGGCAAAAATGAAAAGAGCAAAAAGCGCTCATTGCGCGCGAGCGAGAAATGCACTAAAATTGCCAACCGACCCACACACACACACGCCCACACCCACACACTGGCACACGGAGGCACACAGAGGCACACGCATACATATCGATGGAGTCATACCGCAGAGAGCGTGCACGAAGACAGCAGACGACGGAAGACGACGACGACTCGTGTCCGAAAACCGAGTCCAACTACTTGCTTATTAGATATACACCCGATACACAAGCGCACGCACACACGCACGCACACACACACGCACACACACGCAGATACATCAAATTTACTCACCGAGTTGGTCGCCGTCGCCGTCGTCGCCGTCGCCGCTGCTGAATGCGGCAAGCGCTGAGAGCAAACGAAGGGACAGAAAGAGAGAGAGCACAGAGCGAGCGCAAACGAGCCCCAACTCGAGTGCATGGAACGAGCGTAAACGAGTGCGTGAGCAGTGATGCCATTTTCGCTTTTTTTCCGTCAAATTCGGCTTTGAAAACAGCGGGCAGCGGAAATTCCAGCTATTTTAGAACATTTAAGATTTTTTTTAATATTGCTTTTACTACATTTAGGGCCTCGGTGGTCCAGTGGAAAGCGCACTGTCCCGCCAAACAAGAGGTGCGAGTTCGAGTCCCGCTC
>JBANCY010001067.1:0-14762 GCA_037040045.1 Phorticella flavipennis | reverse complement strand
GTGTGTGGGTGTGTGTGTGTGTGTGTGTGTGTGTGTGTGTGTGTGTGTGTGTGTGTGTGTGTGTGTGTGTGTGTGTGAGGTAGATTTATTGCATGACATTTCAATTGTTAGACAAACAGCTGGACGAGAGAACTGAGAACTGAGCTGGGCTATAACAGAAGCTGTTGCTGCTGCTGCTGGTGCTGTTGCACTTGTAGCCAAGGCCAAAAGACGCTGCTAACAACAACAACAACAGCACTAAGAACACCAGCAACAACAACAATACTGTCAACACTGTGGCAACACTGCCTACTTGTGGGCGTGACCATGCCAACCTGGCTGGGGCTAGGCTAAAACAAGTAAGAAAGCTCTAGTCGAAAGAGCTCGACTGCGAGATACCCTGATCCCAACTGTGCAATGTTGTCGGAATCGCTTAATACCATTACATACACACTCACATACAAACAAACAGACCCACTGTTACCGTTATATAGCGTGCGCTTGAGTCAGCGCTGCGTCAGCCGCCCTCTCCATATGTGACTTGTTCCACTCTTTTGCGAATAACTTCAGTGTTTTTTATCCGATTCACTTGAAACTTTCAGTATAAGTTCGAAATACATATCAAAATATGTTTGCTGATGTTTCTTGATTCATATAAGAAAATTACACCTGTTATCAAATTTTTTTGAATTTGGGAGTGGGGTCATGGCATCAAAAATTTGAGAATATGCAATTTTCGTATCATCTATGAGAACCTACAAGCCAAATTTTCGTGTCCCTAGCTATAAACGCTTAGCCGCCAGTTGACATAATGCATATTTTACCTTTTTCCATTTTAGCCCGTTTTCGATCAATTCTGAGTCTTATGACTTCGGTGTTTATGACTCGATCGTTCCGAAATTTTCGGGATTAGGTTGTGACATAGTCATGAGTATATATCTTGGAATTCCAATCATTATGATAAGGATTTTATAAATTATAAGCACTTTTTTAATTTGGGGAAACCAATTCAGGATGAAAAAAATTTTTGGAAGTTACTTTCTGCATATTTGTGGGCTTTCTCACGTACCAAATTTCATGACTCTAGCATAAAAATTGCTGATGCTATACGCATTTCGTCACTTTCTGGGACAATGGAGGGGTGTATAAAAATTTTGGGAAATCGCATTTTGCAGTTTCTAATCATGACCCCATTCACCAAATTTGGTGACGATTACTTTATAAATGCCAAAGTTATGGCGAATTTATTGAAAAATGAATTTATCTATTATCGGGCGAAGGGGGCGTGGTATCATCGAAATCTTCGAACTTGATATGTGTATTGTATAACCGGACCTTCATGCCAAGTTTGAAGAGTCTAGCTCTTCGACAGACAGTCGGACAGGGCTAAAACGACTCGGGTATTGATGTTGATCAAGAATATAAATACTTTACGGGGTGTGGCACGCCTCCTTCTGCCTGTTACATACATCTGCACAAGCTTATTATACCCTTCATACCAATTTTCAATTGGAATCAGGCTAAAAAAAAGGGGTCACAAAATGTCAGCAGCAATTAACACAGCGAGCGTAGCAAATACGAGTGTAGAAAGCAAAAGATGCTCAAAATAACTGACAAACACAGATACAACACACACACACAGATACAACACACACACATTGTAACATTTGATGTATTTCCTTTTGGCCTTGTCGCGAGTGTCAAGAGACAAAATGCAGTTTGGGTTGTGTCCTGGGACCCTTCCCCCAGGCCTGTGACCATTGTTTATGACAACACTCACTGCACCGCACAAAATGCCAAACGAGCCACGCCTCTTTTTACCATATATACACTATATATATATATATATATATATATACACGTGTGTGTGTGTATCTGTGTTTGAGTTTTTATTGCACAAGCCCATTTGCAGGAGGCTTTTAAATGTATATTTTTTATTCAATCTTAAATTTGAACGCACTTTTCTTTAATAGCCCATACAACAGCAAGCACACAGATACACACACAGATACACACACAGATACACACACTCACACACTCTGCTTGTGTATGTGTGTGTATCTGTGTGTTGAGTGGTTTGGCCTCTGCTCTGCTGCGGCTGCTAACAAGTTCAATTTGCATTTAAAAAGGGAGAAACACATGTAATCTCAATGATTAGAAATTGTTAGCATTGAGCAGCACACACACACACACACAGATACACCCACACACACACAGATACACACACACACACACACACCCACTTGTATATATATACTGAATAAATGAATAACGTTTGTGAACCCAAAAAATGTTTCCTTCAGTTGCCATCAGCTGCTTGAGGGCCAAGCGAAAAGTTCCACTGTTCTTGGCAAGAAAGTCACGTCGTTTTTTTTCTATACAAGAAATTTTCATGTTTTATTCAAAAACCGTTTAAAATTGATTGAAAAACTCTCAACAATTTTTAAACCTTTGTTTTCCATTTTGTAATTAGAAATAGAATAGATAAATCTCCTGCTACTACATAATATCCTAATTTTGGACTGTGCTTTTATTTGTTCATCTATTGAAAATCTTAGATATAAACATTTTGAAGCACTTCAAGTTGAAGATTCATGGGAATAATACTCAAAACTACCAATTAGTTCTGGAAATAAATCGATATCATCGAGCCGAAGGCCATAGCTGCTAGTGCTCAATTATTATTATTATTATATGGTCATAACAACCCTTTCGGGTCAAAATCTGAAGCTCAATTTTCCTCTATTTCTGCTTCCTTCACTGAAGAACATTTTTATGTGGGTGGATTTCAAATCCTACGACACAACCTAGTTTTTCTAGGAGGGTCATGCCTAAACGCATGATCGGGACTCGAACCTCGCACCTCTTGTTTGGCGGGACAGTGCGCTATCCACTGGTCCACCGACGCCCCTAGTGCTCAAATTCCATCTTAGTTTTAAGTTTTGTTAACTTAACTATCATCTTAAATAAATAAAAATAAATAAAATAAATCGATATCAACATAAGTTTGATTTTGAGTAAAGGTACATTTCGTTTTGGGGAAATTGTTATATGATCATATTTTTTAACTCCAACTTGCCCTGAGCAGTCCAGAAGCATTATCAAAACAGCTGGAAGTTGCCTTTCAACCACGTTAACAGCTTAAATAAAGAAATGTTTTTCAAAAACTCTTATACGCTTATTTCCATTATTGAAATTTAATCAGGATATAAAAATAATTCTTCAAACTTATTTGTTTCTTTTGCTGAAAAGATCGAAAAGAATTATTTCGTTGGGAACTCTCCTACATATATATAAAATAAATCGTAATATCAGATAGGATATTTGCAGTTCTATAATTTGAAGACTCTGGAATCATCGTAAGCATTTGGCCTTAAGCCTACTCGAAAGGAAAATTCTTTTTAGACGATCAAACTCTTGTATTTGTCATTAAAAATAAAGGAATGATCTGTCCCACAGCAACTCCGATATTCCACTGGACATCAATTTTCTATATTTACTATACATCTTCCCTTAAACGAACGAAATGCGTTACGTTCACAATCAAAATCTCGTGTTGGGTACAATTGAGATAGGTAAGACAGTACAATGGGTTAATGTCCCAGAATTTCAACAAATTTAACAAAATATTTTGCTAAATGGAAGTATTATTATTATATGTCTATAACAAACCTTTCGAGTTATAGCCTAAAGCACTAGTTTTCTTTATTTCTGCTACTTTCACTGAAGAACTTTTTTTACGTGGGTGGATTTCAAATCCTACTCCATCTAAAAGTATGCTATGATTTATCACGCCGACTTTGCCTGTTTCCTTATTTAATATACAGTCGAACTTCTCTATAGTGAACTTCTATACAATGAAGCTCTCCCTATTTTGAATTGATTTCAAACACACCATTTTTTCGTTCCAATTTCATGGTATACATATATAATTTCTGTATAATGCAGTTTCTATATAATGAAGTGATTTTCTGGTCCCATCAAGATTTATTATAGGGAAGTGTAATCATTTGTGAAGGTTACAATTTTTTTGAGAATTTTTTACTACAAATTGATACAAAAGCAGATTGATACAATTATATAACTTTTTAGACACTTGGGAGTCTTAGTTAAGTATCCTTATGCCTAGGTTAGTTAGACTTGATAAGATGTACTTAACCCAATTTGATTTTTTTTTGCCATTTTCAATCTAGTTTCGAAATTCATAAGAATAGATTTGAGTGCCAAAATTTTTCTAGCTTTTTCTTTTGGCGTTTTTTGCGAACAACCCACGGAAAAGCAAACTTAACAAACATCCCCGCTGCCTATTTGCCAGTCTGTTTTCAATCCATGAGGCACACCCAAATACACACCCAAATACACACCCAAACACACACCCAAACACACACCCGAGCACACACACTCACATTGGGCTGGACATGGGATATTTTTCTTCAATTTGTGCCTGGGCTGTTGCCAGTTTTACTAGGCCCAGAGATGGGTCCAAAATGTGTGCAATGACCGCATGCTGCAATTTCTTTTAATGTGCTTTTAAAAGCCAAATCTACAGGTTCCATCATGTTGTTGTTTCTATTACAACTGCCCCGGGAAAACCATCAGCTCGCCTCGACCTTTGCTTGCCTCCAAAAGCAACGCTACCATCGAACACTCCACACATTTTTCCTAGAAATGAGCTTTTGTTTTTATTATGACTTGCACCAAAAACTAACTTAATTTGCATGCAGCATATTGTGTGTGTCCCACTGTGTGTGTGTGTCCGTCCCACTGTGTGTGTGTTTGGGTGTGTGTGTGTGTTGCATGACCGTGCCTAACGAGCTTGCCTCACTTGTAGCAGGCATAAAAACCGAGAAGAAAAGAAAAACGCCCCCGTCCTTGCCCATAGACAATCTCAAGACTCGTTTTCAATAAAGCTCTTCGACAGCTTCGTACACTCAAAGAAAATTGCTAAAGAAACAACTGAAACACAAGCAACAACAACTACAACAAAGAAAAGTGAAAATAGAAAATGTAAAAAGAAAACGAAAACTAGACAAATCACTTGATGGAGTCTGCACGACTAGCGACTCAACAAGCAGCAGCTACTAGGTAAACTTTACAGGAATTATTATAAATAGGTTTGTGAAGAGGTGCAGTGTCAAAAAAAAGGATTGTTCTTTACTGTGTAGTATAATGTAAGGAAATTTTATATTTTATGGGAATTATGAATTATTATCGGGGCCTCAGTGGGCCAGTGGATGGCGCACTGTCCCCCGAAACAAGAGGTGTTGGCTCGAGACCCACTCATGTACTTAGCATGACCCTCCTACAAAAACTAGTTTGTGGCGTAGGATTTGAACTATTATTATTATTATTATTATATGGCCATAACAACTCTTTCCGGTCAAAACCTGAAGCTCTATTTTCCTCCATTTCTGCTTCTTTCACTAAAGAAAATTTTTATTGTGGGTGGATCTCAAATCCTAGGCCACAACCTAGTTTTTCTAGGAGGGTCATGCCTAAAGGCATGAGCGGGACTCGAACCTCGCACCTCTTGATTGGCGGGACAGTGCGCTATCCACTGGTCCACCGAGATCCCCTAAGGATTTGAAATCCACCCACATAAAAAAAGTTTTCAGTGAAGGAAACTTGAAATAAAGGAAAAAAAGTGCTTCAGGTTGTGACCCATTATGGTTGTTATAGCCACTTTTTGTTTTATGGGAATTGTGAAATGATTTCTCAGTGAAGTAAGCTGAAATAAGGACAAATAGTGCTTCAGGCTGTGAAATGATTGTATGTTTGTGAAGTGAAGAGTTTCAGTGTCAAACGTAGAGATTTTTCTTTATTTTCTAGTCCAGTCTAGGAACATAATATCGTTCATGAGATGAACTAAGTGAAATGTGCCAATGAGCGTAATGTTGTTTTAGTGGAGCCCTTTTTGGATAGAAATGAATAAAGAGAGCTAAGTAAGTTATTTATAAAGTTGATTTTTAGGATATTAAAGATATTAAGACCAATATGGACGGCAATCACATAAGGACTGATGAACAAATTTTAAAAACTTTGTAAGATAGAAACTGGAGCGTATACCTAATATTAAGTATTTCACTAGGAATTGAGGAAAATTTGGTATACCAATGGTATTTTATCGTCAAGAGATGAAATTCATAAGCTTTGGATAAATCCAACTAAGAAACTTCATAAACACAACAATTTTTTAATTTTTTAATATGTTATACCTCAATCAATAGTTAAGAAACCTAAAGCAATTGCTAGATCTCCGCTTTGGAATTGGTAATTGACATATGACTTAGTCTACATCTATTTTAATTTCGTTCTTTATTTGAAATTTCTTTTAAGGGACTTTTAAATATCATCATTTATAATAGGAAATTATGAAAATAATTGAGTTAATGCCTAGGATATTTTTCAACCGAATCATGAGAATCGCAAAGAAAGTTTCAAAAGATGTTGCCACTTCAGCCTTCGACTTCTGAAGATGTTCTTGTCAAGATGGGATTAAGCTACAAGTGATTTGTGTGGAACAGCAATCCTAACTCAAATTGCAAATATACAATCAATAATTGTAATCTTAAAAGGGCGTCAGAGGACCAGTGGATCCCGTCAAACAAGAGGTGCGAGTTCGAGTCCCTCTCATGTCGTTAGACACGACCCTCCTAGAAAAACTAGGTTGTGGCGTAGGACTTGAAATCCGCCCACACAAAAAAAGTTCTTCAGTGAAGGACGCAGAAATAAATGAAAATATTGCTTCAGGCTTTGATCCGATTAGGTTGTTAGACCCATAATTGTAATCTTAATCTGTTAATAAAAATAATCTTAACATCTTTCCCATCTTTGACTATACCAAAAGTTTGAAGAAGTTTCTGAATCATCCCAAATGAATATTCTATGTAAAATGTGCCTTGGTGTGACGAAAATATTGTATTGGATTTATATGACATGGCTTACTTTTTTCCCACCGACACCTTGGTTGACTTGTGTAAAATCCCTTCTGGCACAAACTGGCAATGGGTATAAAGCAGAGGAAATAAAGAAGAAAAAATTGTGAGATTTGAAGTGCTGTTCACATGGAAAAATTATGGCTTAGCTTGTTGGCTCTGCTGCTGCTGCTGCTGCTGCTGCTGGGCCATGATCATCGTTATTATCAACACCAGTTAGGCAATGGCAACAACAACAATGGTAGATGGTTGTGGCAAGACGGGGAAAGGGGGAGAGAAGGGGGGGTGTATATGGGCACAAGTGGTCAGGGGGGCAGAGTCCCCCCCTGGTAAGCTATGTATGTGCGGTAGTGATTACAAGAACGACTAATAAAAGTAGACAACTAAAAACAGAAAGCATACCACACACACACACACATACCCTATAACACGCACACACCATAAAGAGGCGTGGGAGGGGGGCGTGTTACGGATAGGTAGGGAGGCACTTGGAAAAAAACAAGGTCTAGTGCAGAGTGCTTAGGTTTGTCAAGAGCCGCTTCTGGCTAGCTACTCTTGAGCCCGCTGTAAGCAAGTAAACAAAACAGACTATGAGATACCCTGCATTGTAAGTTTATAAAATGAAAGCTAGTGAATGCTTCACTTAAAGCACTTTGAAGGTTGTTTTAAAGCTTTAAAATGTTGCAGCATGAAGTGTGGCATGAAACTAATATGCCTTGTCTCTGGTTTGGGGGGCATGCGACGTCTCTGTGCGCTCTGTACATGAGGCACCTGGAAGAGCTGTTAAAGTGTCGTTGGGTTGTTGTCATAGTCATTGTCAACGTTGTCGTTATCTTTATTTCACATCAACGACATCATCATCATCGTTATCATCATCATCATCATCATCATCATCATCAGCGTCAACAACATGATGAGCACGTCGGTTGCAGGCCAGGAGGACCAAGCCTCAACATCATTGTCGACAACAGCTATTGCAACAACAACAACAACAACAACAACAACAACAACAACAACGACAACAACAACAACAACAACAACAACAACGACAACAACATCAATGCCTTCATCAACAATTTGCAGCAAGAAAAACATGAAAACGGCCAAAAACCGGCAGCAGTTGAAAACGCAACACACCCAAAAGAAAGATACATGGAGTGGGGCCAGAGGAAGAGGTCCTGAGATGGATGGACCAACTGAGCAGGTGCATAGCCAACACATACAATCGTCAATCGTTTAAGGACACGCACATTACCATTAAGGATACACATGCTTAAGCTAAATTGTGCCCCAAGCTCGGCGAGATAAATCAAATCATACTTTAAGGCGCCAAAGCCCACTTCAAGGGATCCAAAAGGAAAATTTCTTCCTTTCTTCTTTTAAGATTTGATATAAATAATTTAAAGTAAAACTCAATATGGGGCCTCGGTGAACCACTGTGACGCTAAACAATAGTGGTTCGAGTCCCGCTCATGTCGATAGGCATGACCCTCCTAGAAAAACTAGATTATGGCGTAGGATTTCCACACATTTTCAGTGATTGAAGCAGAAATAAGGACAAATAGTGCTTCACGCTGTCAACCGATAGGATAGTCATGACCATATAATAAGATAAAACTCAATATGGCATGCTTCTATGCAGTTTTCATAGGAAATAACTTTTTCATCAAGGAAAAAATATTTTTATACCCTGATTTGATAAATTACCCCCATAAAGTAAATATATTCTTAGATAGACATGTCCGTCCATCTGTATGAACGCGCCGATCTTGGAAACTAAAAAAGCTACGCCATACGAGTTTGCTTCAAATTTCGGATGCTACACCCTTTTTATCATTCACAATTTTTATGCAAGAGTCTTGAAATTTGGTATGTGGGTGCCCATGACTATCACACAGAAAGTGACATCCAAAATTTGTTTCCAACCTAAAAGGGCCTCCCTTAAATTAAATGAGTGCTTATATTTCCTAAAATTCTTATCAGAATGGTTCAAATTCCAATTCATGACAATGCCATCAACATAGGCAAATAGGGTTTCAGGCCTTGACTCGATAGTGTTGTTATGGCTATATAATAGTAATGATATAGGAACAAAACCTTAAAGAATATTTTCAATAACTTCATATTACTTGCTACCCAAGGTATGTCTTCCAAATTTTATCCCTTCCCTTATTTTAAATCTGAAGATGGATTTAGGGGACTTTTATTTTTGTGTCAATGCTGGAGTTTCCCAATTGGTGCTCCATTTGTTATTCTACACACCACAATGGTTAAATCAATAAAATATATATTTTTTACTAATTTAAGATCTAAACTAAATTTAAACTAAGGAAATTTGCTTGAAAAACGACGAACGAGCAGTCAGACATACGGATGTGGCCCAATCTTTTCCAATCGTCGGCTTAGTATTTTGGAGCTAACTTTTGGCTATCCATAACGCTACCTTCCATGCATTACAAACTTGAGCACAAAATGAATATACTTCTACTTCTTAAAGGGTATAAACGTCGGTTATAAATTGCTTTGCGGCTGGGGGTCACGCGGCGTATACGCAATATAAACGCATTGGACACTCGGCGCAAAGCAGTTTAAACAAATTAAACTGAAAGAATTGCATAAATGACAATGAAAAGTTGGTAGCATCAGGATCAGCATTAGCAACATTTACTTACTTAACCCCAGTAGTTGCAGTTGGGTCTGCTTTATGGACAACTTCCTTTCAGCTGCCTGCTGCCTCTTGATGGAAACTTTAAACTTCCAACGTGTGGCAGCCGCGGCATTTCGCTATGGGGTATGGAGTCTGGGGTCTGGGAACTGGGGCTTGGGGTCTGGGGTCTGGGGTCTGGCGTTTTGGTAGACAGCTGCTAAAAAGTTGTTCGGGTCATTTAGAAAGTTTAAAGCTAAAACTGGCGGCTGTATTAGCATCAAGGATGCCAACGTGCCTGCCTGTTGTCGCTGACGTCTGGCGCGTTGGCTCCGAGAAGTGGAAAATCTGCCTAGCAGCTGCATGGAGTCGAGTCAAGGTAGCGCAAGGGCATAAAAACGAGAGTTTTTCCACAGCACAGTGGTTCGCAATTGACATTGTTCAGGTGATATGTAATTAGCAGCGATGAATTATTATCGACTTATCGAAAATTTAAACGGTTTATGCTTATGTTTCAGGGTAATATAACTTGTGATACCCCACGTTGGGCGCCAAAAATGTGTTTTTTACATATATCCAATTAAGAACCAATGTTTCTAATTTGCATAGTCTTTGCCTCCAAAAGAATATATGCTATTTATATAGAATATTTATTCCATTTCATAATTATCTATACCATTCAAGATTCAATAAAAATAATGTTTATTATCGTGAAATTTTACTATTTTTGAAAAATATTTAACTGAAGTGCAAGATTTATCGATAGGATTTTAGCTCGATTATGAAAAAATGTATTATGCCAATAGCGATAATTCTTACTTGGGGATCTCGGTCGTAGATTCGAGCTCCATTCATGTCGATAGGTATAACCCTCCTAGAAAAACTAGGTTGTGGCGTAGAATTTGAAATCCACATACGTAAAAAAATCTTCCGTGAAGCAAGCAGAAGAGAGGCAAATAGTGCTTCACGCTGTGATCCGATAGAGTTGTATATAATATATATAATAAATAATAGAATACTTTTGCTAAAGAGTAAAGTCGTCGATTTCTCGTTTAATTTTTAAGCTTTTAATTAATAAAAATATTAATATTAACGGGAGAAAATTTGTCAAATTTTGTCATTTATGTTGAGTGAAAAACAAGCAATGGGTTTTTCGATAACGATAATTATCGTTACAATGCTGTTTGGTTTTACTTTGGGGCATCAGTGGACCAATAGATAGCTCACTGGCCCGCCAAACAAGAGGTGTGAGTTCGAGTCCCGCTCATGTCGATAGGTATGACTCACCTACAAAAACTAGGTTGTGGCGTAGGACTTGAAATCGACCCACACAAAAAAGGTTCTTGTGTGAAAGAAGCAGAAATAAAGGAAAATAGTGCTTCAGACTTTGGCCCAATTGGGTTGTTAAGGCCATATAATACTAATGCTGTTTGCCTTCCAAAAGCTTTATGACAGCAATTTAATAATGAGGAAATATTCTTTTACATAGAACACTTAACATTTTGTAGGCAATTTTGTAAGCGACGATAGATAGATAAGTATTTTTGTCGATAAATATATGTATATATATAAAATGACAGTAATATTTTGTTTTTTGGGTAAAAGTTTCAAGCTAAATTTAAATGGTTGTTATTAAGTTTGAATTTACATAGTTGACATGCACTGTGCCTGGAATCTGGTTGTGCCATAGGCTGGTGGAACTGGGGTTCCGGGTCTCTGGGACTAGTTGGTGGAGGTGTGTGGGCTCTGCGGCTGGCCAGCCGCTGTTGAGCGATATTAACGTCAAGCATCAGGGACGTAGATGAAAATAAAAATGAACTTTTGTTAAGAAGCCAAGCTCAATTTGTGCGTGTGTGTGTGGGTGTGTGTGTGTGGAAAATAGGTGGAAAAAAGTTAGGAAAAGTCTCCAGCGGTAAGTGGGCGGTGGCAAGCGGAAGGCGGTTGGCGTGTGTTGTGCCCGCAGCAACTTATGACAGGACGAGGCAGGACGAGGCAGGAGATGGCGAGATGTGGGCAACAGTGTGTTGAGTACGCCGTAAAGTTACTTAGCCCCGGTTGGAAATGACTTGGATGTTAAACAGATTTTGTTTACGGTCACGTTGCCAGTCGCTTTCAGTTGTTGTGGTCTGTGGTTTTTGCGGCTCTCAGCAGATGCAACTACAGACACCACACTTCCCACTTCCCAGCACCCGGCTATATCAATACCCAACCTACCTATGTATGGGGAAATTTTAAAATGTCAAGGTGTTGATTACGCGTACCAAAGTTCAGTTCCGAGGACAATGTCTGCCACATAATTGCTTGCGGCTTTGCGTTGCGTATTTTGTGGATTATGAGGTCAAATGGTGTTAGGCAGCTAATGAAATGTAATCTTAAAGGCAAAACATCAACTCACTCCGGTATGCCGCCCAAAGACCCAAAGACCCACAGACCCATCCACTCACCCACTCATCCACTCATTCACAGCTGCGGCCTTGTGGTTAACACCAGCTCTCGATGGCCTGACCTGATCTCTTGTCGCCAAAGTGACTGGGCATTAGCTTGAGCCGGGGGCTTTGGGCCCTGATGCAGTTTATTAGAAATTCTGGCCAACAGTTATTGGCCTCGATTGCTTATTGCATTGAGTATGCAATGGCCAAATGATTCGGCATGTCTTTCAATGCATATAAAGGATGTATGGTAGGGCTATATAATGCAATATAATACTAGGATGGGTCTGTTGACAGCATGTAATTTATGTTGTATGAATTACATATATCTAATATGAATTATACTGTGTACTCCTGTCGGCTTGGCTTAATAATTATGTTCATATTGAAATTTACGTGATATGTTGTATTGCCCGAGTTGTCTGATATGCGGAAAGCAATTTACAAAAGATTTAAGGTTATTATTCATTCCGTGTTATGTATAAAATTAATATTGACTCTTGCCTCGACTCGAATTCACAATTTGTGCGTTTGCATCGGTCAAATAAATTACGAAATGCTGTGTATATTAAAGGAATGTGTTGACCCACGTTGGGCGCCAGTTAATTTTTGCAAATTAATGAAATGCAACTTTACCGTACTGTTTCGTACTCTGTGAAAGAGATTATATGGTAGAATGCTACATATATTATGTAGGGACATTTTTAATCTGACAATTTTTAATTAACGTGAGTTTTAGCACTTGGAATAACTGATATTCTGGTCTTCTTGAGAAAGATCGGTTGTGTTGTCTGTCCGTTTATCAGTCTTAATCAGTCTGTCGTTCTACCGATCAAATTAGAGTCTATATAAAGACTTGTAATTTAACCCATATTCAATTTAAATTTGTAAAAAAATAATGAAAATTGTTTCTATATCACATTATGCATGTGAGATTTGTAGATCTCAAAATCTTTATACAATTTTTCTCATTTTTTAAAGCATAATTGCATTATTAAATCCTACACGCATTTTCCATATTCTGCAGTTTAAATCTTTAAAACCAGGAAGGAAGGCTTATCTTTTGACACGCGGAAATTTTCATATTCTTTGGAACGTTTTTATATAGAAATATTGTGTATAGGGTTATAATCGTCTTACTTTTTCTAAAAGTGTGAATACGTAGTTTGGTTAACATGGTAAAACTGACTTTTGTTTATATGGGTGCTTTATCATATAGTTGTTTGATCCATATAAAATTTCGTGGATCAATAAATAATAATGAATCTGAGCCATATATGAATGTTCAATCAAATAGCTTGACAAGCATGGGTAATGTGGGCCAAACAGATATAACAGGTGTTATATGACAGCTCCATAATATAATAGTCCGATTTCTAATAAATTTCGTAGAACAATAAATATTAAAGAATCTTAAGTGATTGTGAACTTTCAATCAAATAAGTTTAAAAATAGGGATGATATAGACAATACTGATCTTATATTATATGACAGCTATATAAGAAAGTAGCTCGACGCTTATGAAATAGGATAGGTATATATTAAAGAATCTTACGAATTTGTGAGCTATTAATTCCATTTGTTGAAAAACATGGAAAATACAGGCAAATAAGATTTTGGTTATATGACAGCTTTATTATATAGTAATGCGATCCTTATGAAATTTGGTAAATTATAATGAATCTTAAGTATGGAATAAATTCCAATTCAATAAGTTGGAAAACATGTAAATAAGGGCAAAACCGATAAAAAGTTATCGTGGCAGTTGGGCGATATGATGGACAATGAAAAAAGGTTATGTGCTATGTTTTAGTACAATAGGTCAAAAACTGAGGCACTAGACGGAACGACAAATGGACATGTTTCAATGGATTTCTATTCAGGAGGAATCCTGACCCTGCTGGTGTTAACTTTAAGGGGTCTCCTACGTTTTATAAGCAAAGTGAACAAGAATTTCGACTTAAATAGCACAATTATTTCAGGAAGAAATCTAACACCTGCTTCGGAATTAACTAAATTAGGCAATTTGTTAGGCGCCTTGGATTGTCACCAAAACCCGAGCAACAAGGCGCAACAAGAGTTTGGATAAAAGTTTTGGATGCTTTTGCAAATTCGCTTAGTCGCCAGCTTGGAGCTTGAAGCTCGGAGGACGCGACTCAATTTCAATTTTGTGAAACAGGAAACGGAAGCGGTTATGTGTAAACGGGCACAGAAGTCGCTCATGTTTATTCAGCGAATGCAGCCAAACTGTCTGGCAGCACTTGGCGGCGCTGTGGCACTGTGGGGCACTGTGGGGCACTGTGGGACTCTGTGGGGCTCTGTGGGCTCTGTGGGCTCTGGTCACATTTGAACTTGGCTGGGGCCGCCTTTGGGCTGTTTGCTGGCCAACAACTTGCGTCAAGATTTGCGGTTAGAGCGAGTTTTTAGTATATTGTTAACAAGTAAAATGAAAACGTAAATGTTTGAAAATTAGATTTTGCCCCAAGTCGCTTTTGTTTAGACTTGGCTTTGGGGCTAACTCTATTTCTTGGGATCTTTCTTGGAGTCTCTTTCTGTGTGTGTGTAGAAGTGTGTGTGTGTGTGTGTGTGTGTGTGTGTGTGCACTGAGGTGTTGCCTAGTTTCTGGCTTGTTAGTTAGTTAAAAACTTTTTGCGTGCAATTAAAATGCTGCGCCAAAAGTTTGCTTCGACATTGTTCTTAATTTTTATACCCTGATCCCAATTGAAAATTGGTATGAAGGGTATTATAAGTTTGTGCAAATGTATGTAACAGGCA
>JBANCY010001066.1:0-14769 GCA_037040045.1 Phorticella flavipennis | reverse complement strand
TACTTTGATTTTATATATTTGTGTACAGAAAAAACTAACCCAAGGTATGACACTTGGCGGCTTGAAAGGATAGGTAATTATGTATTTAAAAAAATCCTTAGTTTTTTGGGAAAGATTTTTGGTTATTGTCACTTGCCTATTGCTTATCATGCGTGCCCAACGTGACATTAACTACTACTCTATTTTGATTATGCTCATTAGCATCACCGGAATATTACTTACTTTGCTGCATTATAACCATTCCTACAACTCCAATAAGGACATTACCCCTATTTTGTTAGTGGTTGGCATTGTGCTTTGCGTCGTGCTATTTTGCATTTCTTTTGTAGAAGTGGTCACTATGGGAACGATGCTAC
The DNA here is from genome assembly GCA_037040045.1 of Phorticella flavipennis. Taxonomy (NCBI): domain Eukaryota; kingdom Metazoa; phylum Arthropoda; class Insecta; order Diptera; family Drosophilidae; genus Phorticella; species Phorticella flavipennis. Next base: position 14,413 of record JBANCY010001066.1, on the reverse strand, counting down.
GAGTGGTTTCAATTGTTGGAATTGTTCTTTTTGTAGCAAACTTTATTTTAGATAATACTGTTTTTAAAGAAAAACCAATTGAACAAGATAGCAGTATCTCTTAAGGTGGAATTTTAAAATGAAAAAAGAAAAAATTGAAAAAGTGTTATCGCAAGATCTTAACGAAGGATACCGAATTATTTTTGAAAATGAAAGCATGTCCCCTACGATTGAATATGTTGACTGGGTAATGCAATCGGACGATGAAGAAGATATTATAGTCGAAGTGACTTTTTCGGATGACACAAAACAATCTTTTGAAAAAGATCTTATGCTACAACAAATATGGCATGAAGATGCACAGTAGAAAATATACAGCAAAAACCCCTTTCGGCAAGCTACAACCAAAAGCTTGCCGAAAGGGGTTTTTTATTTTTACAATTTGCATTCTGCTATACTTTGTTCTATTTTCAAAAGAATCTCTCTTGTTTGTGGGGTACCGTGGCTTGGCACACAAATTTCAAAAGGATACTGCTGATACTGCGCAAACACCTGTTCAAACTGGGCTAAATGATCATCCGGAAAATAAATTTCATCGCCATCTGTTTCAATATTATCCCCCACATACAATACCTTGTCCACTGCATCATAAACGCTAATACAGTCGTCGGTATGGCATGGCGTATAAAAAAGAAAAATATCATCATCTGCAAATGATAGCGTGTGATCAAAAACCACGTTTGGCAAACATTGCTGGATTGTTTCCCCAAAATAAGCCCTGTTTTTTTCTACCGCTGGCACAATTTTGCTATCCCATAAAGTTTGCATATTCTCTTTGCACAGTGTGTGCGCCACAATTAAATGGTCTTTCACCAGCCAATTTCCCATAATATGATCTTGATGGTAATGCGTATTGATTACAACAAGCGGTTTTTTATCATTCTTTAAGTAATCCAAAACCGCCTGCACATTTTCTGCACCCATTCCGGTATCAATCAAATAATTTCGATTTTTCCCCCGAATCAACGACAAAATCACATCACATTGGGCGCTTTCTGCCACCGAAAAGATAACATTTCTATTCGAAATTGTAGTAATTTTCATACGCACACTCCTTTTATATAAAACTAATATTTATAGACCAGCCTACATACCAATATCGTTGCACTGTGTTTTTTTATTATACTATATCAAAATATCATCTACAACCATTCTTTGGCAGAAGGTCCAACTTTGTATTTAAAGGAAAATCGCCGCAAAATCAAGCACTATACGCTATCAAATAAAAATACGATAAACAAGAGCCCCCCTAATTATATAGGGGGGCTTTTTATATGAAAATAGCACTTTCTATTGTTGCAATGCGCTATTATTAACCGTAATTTTCACATACTGCATAGAATTTTGGAAAAAGCTGAACCGAACATTCGAATTCTCTCCAAAATAAGTCATCGACGTAGTTTCGCTGTCAATTGGCTGATCTTGTGGATATTGATCATCGGGCTGTCCATACAATGCTGCTACTTGCTCGGCTGTGCTTTCTTTTGTCAAATCACCTGGTAACAACATCTCTATACTTCTTGCCTGCACAAACCTAAATTGAATGCCTTTTATTGCACATTCTTCCAGCGAAGCCGCTGTTTCTTGCAAATTCCCCATAAATACATCCATGGTATTTTTGCCATTTTCAAAAACAATTGTGGCTTCAGAATTCGCCGGCAGCGTAACACCCACATACCCAGCTTGTACTTCCCATCCATTATCTATCAAACCTTGGTAAGTTGTGCCAGGAAACTCATACACCATATTATTCAGCGATATTTTTATGGAATTTAAATCCAGTGTCTCCCCCAGCGATATTTCTTCCACTACCTGTGAAGTAGCACTTTCCGATTGTGTGTCATCCCCCGATTCTACCGCACTTTCGCTGGTTACAAACACATGCTTTTGTAACTCACTAGATGTACTTTGCGTGCTATTGCCACACGCAACCATAAACCCCATTGCCGCTAGCATCGCCGTCAAACTTAATATTATTTTTTTCATGCACATTATCCCCTATTTTTCTGTTTTTCGGTTTTCATTGGTTTTCGAAAACTATACTATAGTTATATTCCTTAAAACATGAGAAAAAAAGAATTTTGTGACGAATAGACTTATTATTTGAAAGTTTTTTTCATAAATATTTTAAATAAAAAAAGAACCCTACTGATGGGTTCTTTTTTTATTTAATCTGATAAATGAAATTTATTGAAATACTCTATTACTTATAATATAACGAATTTCACTCATTTTACCTTGATAAAAACTAAATTGTGCATCATTTGTATCATTTAAATAGTGAAAAGATTTTGTGTCAATTGTAACAGGTTGGTCTGCTGGGCTTTTTTCTTGTGGTTCTCCATATACCGCTGCAATTTCATCGGGTGTAGAAGTTGAAGGTAAATTTCCTGGCAACATAACTTCTACTGTTTTTACATCGGACAAATGAAAATCTATTCCACGAATTATACATTCTTCTATTGGACTTGCGGCAGTACCAAGATTCGAAATACTAACGCTAATTTCATTATCTCCTTTTACAAACTTAATGCTACCACCAGAATTTGCAGGCATTGTTACACCAACATATCCTGGATCTAGTTCCCAGCCCCCATCAATAAAATCTTGATAAACCGCACCAGGAAGAGTAAACACTGTACCATCTAATGAAATTTTTAATTCTTCAGGATTAATTACATCACCCAAACCCTCTACATTCGCTACTGGTGCCGCAACACTTGCCACAGAAGATGCTGAAGACGGTGCCGAAGATGACGCTGAAGATACGGAAGATGAAATACTTTCGCTACTAGAAACAACCTCGCTAGAACTAGATGAACTTGCTGTTTCTCCACAAGCAACCAAAAGTGCCGCTGTTGCCAGTAAAGACGTCAGGCTTACTAAAACTTTTTTCATAATAAACTCCTCATTGAAAATTTTATAGGAAACATAGCCATTATATATCTTTTAAAAATAAAACTCAACATTTAATTTTGTTTTTAGAATTATATCAAATAATATGCGTTATATTTTCACTATTAACCAAAATTTTTTTATTGCCAAAATACGACACGCTTGTACCTGTATAATAAAAATAATACCTATGCGCAAAATGCTTGAAAATATAATTTTTGGGGGTACAAGGAATACAATGACTTTATCAATTATTACAAGTACCGCATTACGCCTAACATTAGGCTTTGTTTGTTTGCTTATTTATATGAAAATTTTGGGCAAAATGCAACTTGCCCCTACTTCCCCCATCGACCAAATTGGAAACTATGTACTGGGTGGAATCATTGGCGGCATTATTTATAATTTTACGGTTTCTATTTGGCAGTTTTTGGTTGCCATTACTTTGTGGGGCGCACTCATGATTCTTGTAAACTATGTACGCCGCCGCAACATTGACGCAAAAAGAATCATAGACGGCAACCCCATTTTGTGCATAGATAAAGGCAAAGTGATTTCCCAAAATTTAGAACACGCCCATATAAGCGCTGACGATTTAGTTTCAAGACTGCATCAGCATGGTATTAGTAAGCTGGACGACGTAGAAACTTTGTGGCTAGAGCCTAATGGACAACTAACCATTGTGCAAAAAGGCGAAGAAAAGCTTGCCTGGACGCTGATTGTGGACGGGCAGATAAACACGCTGGATTTAACCATGTCGCAAATAAAAGAAGAATGGTTATACAAAGAAATAGAAAAGCAAGGATACCCCAATATTACTGATATTTTTTGTGCTCAGCTTACAAAACAAGGACTCATAATCTATCCTTATTAAGACGATACCACAGTATAAACCGCAATACCAAAAAGAGTGACTCCCCTATAGAGAGTCACTCTTTTTGGTATTGCATTTTATAAAAACAAAGAACTTATTAGGAAACCATTTTTACGCATTGTACTTTTTATGATGAAAATGCTTGACCAATTGCAAAATAATGTTAATAAGAAAAGACATAATTAGCAATATGGCAGCAATAGCAAAAGCAACGTCAAACTCCCCTTGCTCTTTTGCGTACACGTACAAGGAAAGCGACAATGTGGCACCTGGGCTTTGCAATCCCGCAAAAAAGGAATTGAGTTTGTTCGCAAAACCAGCTGTAAAGAGAAGCGCCGCAGATTCTCCAAGTATTCTTCCAATGGCAAGAATACAGCCGGTGATAATACCACTAAAACAGTTGGGCAAAATAATGGTGCGAATGGTGTGCCATTTGCCAGCGCCTAGGCTATAAGCGCCTTCACGGTAGCTGTCGGGAATGGTGCGAAGACTTTCTTGTGTGGTTCTAAGAATAATAGGCAAGTTCATAATTGCCAACGTAAAGGCACCCACCAACAGCGACGTTTGCATTCCTAGAAATTGTAAGAAAAACAACATTCCAACCAAACCATATATAATCGAAGGAATTCCCGCTAGCGTTTCCGCTGCTAGTTCTATAACCCGAATCATTTTTTTGTTTTTTGCATATTCGTTTAAGTAAATAGCTGCTGCAATTCCTAAGGGCAAAACTAAAATTAATGTAGCAATTAAAATGTATAGCGTATTTAAAATATTGGGTAAAATTCCAATATTGTCCGTTAAGTAACTGGGCGATGTCGATAAGAAATTCCAATCGATATACGGCAACCCTTTTTTAAGAATATAGACAATTAAAAATAGGATTAACGAACATGTAATCACCGTGCAAACCACCATAAGCGCTGTCATTGCTACCGAAAAAGGTTTTTTACGTATCAGCTTATTCTTTTTCATAAATGTCCACCTTCTTCTTTCTTTTTAAAAAGATTGATGGTTGCATTAATCAGCAAAATGAATAAAAACAACACCAATGCAATGGAAAACAGTGCTTGTCTTTGCAAACCCGAAGAATAGGACATTTCGCTGGCAACTGCAGTAGTTAAAAACCGCACACTTTGGAACAAAGACGGCATATTCGCCACGTTGCCAGATACCATCATAACTGCCATTGTTTCGCCAATGGCACGCCCAATACCCAGCACCACTGCCGAAAATAGTCCGTTGCGGGCAGCGTTTACCGATACACGAAAATAGGTTTCTACCTTGTTTGCGCCCAGCGCAAAAGACGCTTCTTCTATTTCTAGGGGTACAGCGTCCAGCGCATCCAGCGAAACTTTGATAATGGACGGTAAAATCATGATCGCCAAAATAACGATTGCAGCAAGTAAACTGGCACCGTCGGGCACATTAAAGATTTTTTTAATGCCAGGCACCAACACCATCATGCCCACAAAGCCATACACAACCGACGGAATTTGTGCAAGCAGGTTTACGGCATTTTCTATCACCAAGCGCAGCTTGCGAGGTGCAAACTTGGCAAGATATACCGATGTGAAAAACGCAATGGGAACCCCCAGCAGCAAAGCACCCGCAGTGCCATAAATACTGGTAAGAATAAAGGGTAAAATTCCGTAGGACGGCTCTGCGGCAGTGGATGCCCAGGTTGTGCCAAACAAGAAATTTCCAAGACCAATTTCTCGAATGGCAGGAATGCCCGATATAATAAGAAACACAGAAATGACAAGGACGAAGAAAACCGTGATTAACCCTGCGATAAGAAAGATTCCATGCACGATATTTTCGACCATTTTCTTTCTAGAAATCTCTTTTGCAGTGGCTTGTTTCACGGTTTTTCCTACTTTCCTTGTCAGTTTGCTTTTTTCTTTTTCTTAAAAACAGCGCTTAGCTGTTGGCAGGTACAGCGCCTGCGTCTGAAATAATGCTAGCAGCATCGGCAGAAGTAATATACTCAAAGAATACTTGTGCTGGTGCAGACAAGTCTTTGTCTTTCATGGTTACTATCACAAATGGACGTTGAATTGCATAGCTGCCATCTTTTACGGTATCTTCTGTAGGCACTACACCGTCAACAGTAACAATGTTTACAGTATCTTTAACCGATGCAAGAGAAGCATAGCCAATTGCATTTTTATTTTGTGCAACTGTGGTAATTACGTCGCCTGTAGAAGTAAGCTCTTGGCGGTATGCACATTTGTCTTCGGTGTCGGTAATTGCTTCAAAACCGTCACGCGTTCCGCTGCCTGCTTCACGACCAATCAAAACAATTTCCAAATCGTCGCCGCCAACTTCGCTCCAGTTGGTTACTTCGCCAGTAAAGATTTTTTTGATTTGTTCTAAGGTCAAATCTTCTACTGTGTTTTCTTTGTTTACAATAATAGCAATGCCATCGTATGCCAAAACAGTTCCTTCTAAACCTTCTGCTTTTTCTTCGTCTTTCAAGTCACGGCTAGAAAGTCCAATATCTGCAGTTCCGCCTTTTACTGCTTTGATACCTGCGCTAGAACCAGTTGGGTTATATGTAAAGGTAATATCTGAATTGGTTTGCTCGAAAGATTCGCCCAGTGCGTTAATTACTTTTTCCATGGAAGTAGAACCATCGGTTGTAACTGTTCCTTTTGCGGCAACGCTTGCGGTGGAAGCTGCGCTCGAAGCAGCAGCGGAACTTGCAGCACTTGTTGCTGCGGATGAACTAGAGTCGGCGCCACATGCAGCCAACATGGTTACGGCGCACAAGCCAGATAGTAAAGCACAAATTTTCTTTTTCATTTAAAAACACCTCGTTTTTTTATTTTCGATATTTTGTTGATGTGTTTACTATAACCGAACATTGTAAGAACCGTTTGCATAGTTTAGTAAATTTAATGTAAGAAAAAAACAGGCTATTTTGTCTAGTTTTGCAAAGAAAATCCCCTACAAAACGCAGAGCTCTGCGTTTTGTAGGGGAAACTTTTATTAAAAATGCATTTTACCGAATGTTTACATTTCTTACAATTTCGATATATAACAAGCCTTTATAAAATTTCTTCTTCGCCAGAAATATCGGCTTTTTGCACAGGTATGTTCTTTTTTTGCAAAAGTGCAAATACAAGTTCTTTAAATAATGTATACACGATACCAAAAATAGGAATAAACAAAATAGCACCCATGGCACCAAAGAACGCACCACCCACAATACTAGAAATCATGATTCCAAGTTCTGGTATTTTGAGTGAAGAGGTAATGAGTTTTGGGAAAATAAAGTTTTCGTTGATGATTTGCACCGCAATAAACACAACAACAAACCAAAATACTTTGGGCAAACCTTGTTCTATAAATACAATTATAATGCTAATAAAAAAACCAATGAATCCGCCAAGTTTTGGAATGATGGATAAAATTCCGATTAGCACCGAAAATACAAGCCAATATTTTATACCTGCAATAGCAAACCCCACGCCAAGTAAAACAGCAATAATGACGCATTCTAGGCATTCTACAATAATAAAATGGTGGCATATTTCATCGCTTACAGTCGCAATGCGCATTGTTTGCTTTTTAAATCTGCCGGGAAACAATGCGTTGTATATATTGTGCATAGCTGCTTTTACCGAAGATGAATTCATTAAAAGGTAAATTGCCAAAGAAACACCAATAAAAAAGGTAACAACGGATTGAATGGCAGAGCCCACGCTGTTAAACGCAGAAGTGAGATAAGCGCCAGAATTTTTTTGTACCGTGCTGGCAATTTGCTTTGATATATTTTCCCAGTCGATGGTAAGCGTGCTTAGTTGCGCTTTTAGCGATGGCAACAAGTCTGGATTTGCTTGAATTTTTTCTTGTAAAATTTGCAATTTACCTGGTATGCTTTGTGCCAGCGAAACAATAGACGTTACAAGTTGCGGAATTAACACAAAAACAAAGAAAGAAAGGACTAATAATGTGCAAATTATTAAACATGCAAAACTTAAATTTTTGGCTTTTCGTTTAGAATATTTATAAAACACTTTATTTTCAAAAAAATTCATGGGGATATTTAATATATAAGCAATTGCAAAACCAATAACAAAGGGTAATAATAAATTCCAAATAAAAGTGACCGCGCCTGAAACCGATTTGAAATTAAAAAAGACCCATGTTATAAACACGCCAAAAAAAATGAGCCCCGCAAACCAAAAAAATGTTTTTTTATTTAGTTTCATTTTTTTGTCTTCCTTTCTTCCCACACACCGCTTATTTTGTTTGTTTTAGTATAGCAAAATTCTCATTTAGAAACTATAGAAAATTGTCATTTGTGAAAATTTATTTGTTTTTTATCTTTTCTATTTTTTGCCAATTTTATTTTACCTCACGCTCTGCAAAACAAAACGCAAAACAAAACAACCAGCAAACACCGAAAATATGTTTGCTGGTTGTTTATTGTTCTACAAATTGCCACGCTTAATATAATGTGGGATTCACTTCCCCAATGGAAATCATGAAAGCAACATAGTTGCCATTTTGCTCTACAAAAGATACCGTCACCGGCACTTCTTCTACCATAAACAGCGCATCGTACAAACCACCTTTTACTTCATAATAAGTAATGGGTTCTTCATCGCTTACTGATATTTCGGTGGTCGGGCTGTAATACGCATCGGCCGTATATTCAAATTCTGGTTCTTGCCCCGTTATTTCGCACAAAAGATCATACGTAATGAGCCCATCTGCTTGCACCAACTGCTGCAAGCTTTCTTGGCTTGTAACCGCATTGTTGTACTCCGCCTGCAGCACAATATTCATAATGATTAAATCATCTTTATAAGGGTTTTCCATCGCTTGTGTCGTGCCAGCATTTGCCATATCGGTGTACACTTCTTGCTCAGAATTTTTTGGCACAAACATATATTGCGCATATGGCTGGGTAAAAATAAGTACCGGCGCACCCATACCAGTAATACTAGAAAAACACTCTTGTGTATTTTTTTCTTTTAGCACGGCATTGCTTTCGCCAATCATCTTTATAAAGTCTGGGTTTATGGTAGCGGTGGTTGCAACGTTACTTTCTTCTACTTGCACCGCGCTTGATACACTGCTGGCACTTTGTGCTACACTGCTTTGAGCCTCGCTGCTTTGCGCCTGCTGCCCACAACTCGCAAAAAGTAATACACAAGCGGTAATGCTTGCCAATAATACACTGTTTTTACGCATGTTTATCTCTCCTATTTTTATCAAACTCTAAAAAAAGATCCGTCCATGTTCCCACTTTAGAAAACCCCATTTTTTGATACATTTCTTTAGGGGTATCATTTTCGTCAGCCACCAAATAAATGGTTTTTGCACCACTTTGTTTTGCTATTTGTGCCGCATTTTTTAAAAGCGCTGTGGCTATTCCTTGTTTACGAAACTTCGTTCTTACATTTAAATCTTCTATTTTGGCAATAGTGCCATTTAGAAATAATTGACATTTTCCAGCTATTTCCCCATTTATATACGCTATATAGGCATCGATTGGCGCATCGCTTAGGTACACTTTGCCAAAATGCTGCGTGCAGCGTATACAAAAATCTTCGCCATAGCTTTCTTGATATAAATCCAATTCTAGCGCTTGTAAATCTTGAATATGTGCAGGCTCGCTCGCTTTTATAATACTACACTTGTCGTTGCCTTGCCAGCTTTCTATGCGGTCAAAATCTAGGCTATATACGCCAAACACGCCCACTTGTGTGTGGCTTGGCAAGCTTGCAAGCACTTGCTGTGGTAAATCATCGTCCAGCATTATTTTACCAAACGGCAATCCATCGGCAGACGATGCCTGCCACTCCCCTACAATCATGCTTTGCATATCTGGTACTGTTTTTTCTTGCATTGACAATACCGACATATTATTATCGTGTCGGTCTGGCATTTTGGGGTTGCGAATACGCACCCAATTTGATTGCTTTTGCAAATTTGCAAAACATTTATAAAAATCTAGTTCACATAAAAATAATTCTTGCTGCATGCTTTCTCCTTACTTTTTTATAAAAGTAACACTGTTGGTTAACCCAACCAGCCCTTCTCTTGCTTGCTGCTGATAGTGCATTTCACTATCATTCACTTTTTCAATATTAAAAGTTGTGCCGTCTTCATCCACCAATTGAAACTCTTTTTCGGTGGCGCTGGTTTCCAGTTTTGCGTCATCGGTCACAACTTGCTCGCCGTTTGTAATCATCCACTGCCCCGCATTTTGACTAAAAGAATACGTTACGTCCCATTCTTCACAATACCAATTTCCTTCCATCCATTGCATTGCAATTTCAGAACTACTTTTGCTACTTTGTGCCGTGCTTTGTACTTGCGTTGTTCCTGTTTGCGAAGTTGTGCCCCCCGAACACGCCACCAACACAAAACACAATACAAACCCTAAAAAACTTACCAAAACCCTTTTCTTCATTCTTTTCCCTTTTCTTTGCTTTTTCTTTTTATTTTTCTCTCTCTTAGAAGTATATATTTTTTTACAAATACAATCTACAAAATACCCAAAATAACACCATTTTGTTACTTCTTTTCGGCTAGTTTCCTTTTATTTATGCATTTTCTTTACAATTTTGTTTTCTTTTTGTACTATTATAAAAATGAATTAAAAAAGGGGATTTTTTAATGAATACCAAAGCCAAGAAAAAAATTAGTACCCAGCAACTAACTATTGCCGCCTTGCTAACCGCAATCGGAATCATGATTCCAATGATTTCACCGCTAAAAATTGTCATTGAACCTGCATCCTTTACCCTGGCAAGCCACGTGCCCATTTTCCTTGCCATGTTTATTTCTCCCCTAACCACCGCCATTGTTGCCATTGGCACCAGCATTGGCTTTTTCTTGGGTGGGTTTCCGCTGGCGGTGGTGCTGCGTGCCGCAAGTCACATTGTTTTTTCTATGATTGGTGCTTTTTGGCTTAAAAAATATCCAAACGTTCTTGGCTCGTTTTGGATGGCACAAGTTTTTTCTTTGGTTCTTGCCATTATTCACGCCCTGTGCGAAGTAATTGTTTCCAGTATTTTCTATTTTGGAAACGTTTCTACACAGCAAAATAGCTTTGCATACACAGTTCTTATGTTGGTAGGTGTTGGCGGGGTTATTCACAGCATTATTGATTTTAATATTGCATTTTTTATTTATAAAGCACTTTGTAAAAATCCGCAAACCAAAAAAATCTTTCTTCAGGCAAGCTAAGTGCAAAGGTTTCTCTTGTGTGTGTAGTCAAATTGTGATACAATAGAATAAACCGCAATAGATACAAAATACACCCATTAAAAAAGGAGAAACCCATGCTAAAAACACATGTGCGCCCATGCCGAGATTTGCGCAACCGATATGCAGAGCTGGCAGAACTTGTAAAAGAGCACGACCAAGTGATTATTACCAACAACGGCAAGGGCGAAGCCGTTTTGATTGGAATGGAAGAATATGCACAATATGAAGAATTTTTGCATTTTCAATATGTGCAGCAAGAGCTAGACAAAGCAAAAATGCAAGCGCAAAACCCAAATACACAATGGGAAACCCACACCGACGTTTGGCAAAAACTGCGAGGGGAATAAATGCGCTACGAAATACGCTACCTACCGCTAGCTGTGCAAGACTTGCAAGATATTTCGCAGTATTTACAACAATTTTACCAAAGCACTGCCGCAAATGTGTTGTTTCAGCTTGAAAATAAAATTCAAAATTTAGATTTGCACCCATTTCAATGCGAAGAATACCACAAAGACCCATTTTTCAGGCGCTTGGTGGTAGACAAATATTTGGTTTTTTACCATGTCAATCAAGAACAAAAACACGTTGATATTTATAGGGTTTTGCCTGCCAGCTGGGATATTGCAAAACATTTTAAGTAACAAAACAAAAAAGCACAAGCAACCTTTGTTGTTTGTGCTTGCTTTTTTAGGTACACAATATACCACACTTGAATTTTAACGGGCAAAAGCCGTATAATAAAAATAACTATGCAAACCATTCGCAAAAAAGGGGACACCATGGAAGTTACAATTAAAAAAATACTAAGTAAGAAAAAACATACTGGCGAAGATGTGGGCAAAATTTTGCTATACATGCTTGCCAGTGATATGAAAAACGAAGGCGTAGAAAATTATCAGCCGCTGATTACACAAAGCGAATTTGATGCGCTGGTTTTTGGCCTGCAAACAGAAGAAGACCGACGCATCTATTCTTTTTACAAAATTTTATATGAAGGAATCACGTCTATTCAAATGTTTGGCAAAGCCCTAGAACAACAAATTGGCAAAGGTTTATTGCAAATTCAAGATATGCTAAAAACCGCCACTGTTGCCGAGCGAGAGCTAAAAGCACGAGATAGCTTACCGTTGGTTATGGCGCCAGAACAATATATCCTATTTATAAAAAATGCAAAAGTTTGGTTGGAACAAAATGGCACTGCCAAAAAAGAAGAACTGGATACTTGGGATAACGAAGATATTATAACCCTGTTTGCCGAACAAAACATGCTTTTAGATAGAGATTTTTCAACATACCAACGCATGTATTACCATGGCGTTGCTGTTTTAAGCAAAAAAGCTGGGGCAAACGACACAGCTAGCACTTCTTATGTAGAACCTTTTCTATTGGTAGCACAGGTTGGCAATTTAGAATCACTTTATAAAAATAAAAACATTGTAGAAACCATGCCATCGGTGTACCACGATATTGTGCTTTCTCCCCTATCTTTTTTGTATGCATCCAACCAATTTATTGATATTTTAATTCATGTAACAAATCTTCCTATTTTACAATTTGTTAAAATAAATACCGCTGCTATAGATGATTTTATTGCCGATATTAATATGCGAGTCAAACGGTTACGCATGAATTTATATGGAAACAAAGAACTTATTGCGCAAAAACAAAGCTATGTGGATATTCTATTTCCAGAAATAAAACTAGATCAGTTGCTAGGCGATAACACATTTGCCCAGCAAAGCATTGAAAAGGAATTACAAGATATTAAAAGCAAAAAATCGGCAGGACCACTTAAAAGCTTTAATGTATATATCGATGCTTTGGTTGGGGGGTAAATAAAATGGATAAAAAAGACGATTTTCTTTCAAAAGATATCCTTGAATTGAACAGTAATCCCATTGTAATGCCCAATAAAAGCATTACACCAACCGATGCCCCCACTAAAAACCCCAATTTTACAGCCTTGCTAAATGGTTCTGCTACAAACCAGCTTATTTCTGTAAATACAAAAAGGGGCATGCACAAAGTCGATAACATTACTGGCAACGCAACACTAGAACAAGGCACCCTAAAAGTATTTATTGAAAAATATGCCGAACTTACTGGCGGGTTGCGGGTTAGCACTTTTAAATTGCTAGATACTTGCACTACTGTGTTAACCGAAAGCAACAACTACCGTGGCAACACAAGAGAACTAAATACTACAGTTTCTTTTTCGCTAGATCGATACATGGAACTGTGTGATATCAACCCTACCAAAGCCAACAAAGATAAAACCCGGCGCAAAGTAACCGAAGATTTAGATACTTTGTATCATATTTCGATGGAATGGTCGGAACAAAGTGGCAAACAACAAAAAGATTTTGCAAAAATGCGAATTTGCACACAGGTAGGCATTCGGCGTGGCATTATTTCGCTTACTTTTTCCAATGAAATGGCAGAATATCTCACAAACTCATATCTAATGCAATACCCTGTAGAATTACTAAAACTAGACGAGCGCACCGCAAACGTATACCCTTTAGGCAGAAAACTTGCCCTGCACAATAGCATCGATAATAACCGGGCTAAAGGTACATCGAATATTATTAGTGTAAAATCTTTGCTCCGTGTTTGCCCCGATATTCCCAGCTATGAAGAAGTTATTTCCAAAGACAGGCACGTGGAACAACGCATCAAAACCCCTTTTGAAAAAGCACTAAACAAGCTAAATTTTATTATTTGGGAATACTCTAACGCAAAAGGAATTCCTTTAACCGAAGACCAGCTAAAAACAATGGACTACAAAGATTTTATTAAATTATATGTAAAATTTGAAATTAGAGATGCTCCTGACCAACAACAGCGATTGGCTGCCAAGAAAAAAACAGAACCTAAAGAAGAAATAACCGGTTTGCCCAAATTATAGCTCTATCCCCTATGTAAAGGTGCCAAATATGCGTTTTACTGATTTTGCCATAACACTTCCCATTTTCTTACAAAACGCTTAAAAGGCCTTTTATTTTGAGTTTTTATTGTAGACAGACATCCCCTACCAGCAACTTTTGCCAGTGGATGTCTTTTATTTTACTTATAGTAAAAAAAGCATACCCTTTGATTCGCCTGCTACTTTTGTGCAACATAAGGCGATTGCTTAGCTATTTGTATCGCTTTTACAATAGAGTAAATTCAAAAGCATACTCTTTGATTCACACAAAGCATACCCTTTGATTCGCACAAAGCATACTCTTTGATTCACACAAAGCATACTCTTTGATTCGCACAAAGCATACTCTTTGATTCGCAAAAGCATACCCTTTGATTCGCAAAAGCATACCCTTTGATTCGCAAAAGCATACCCTTTGATTCGCAAAAGCATACCCTTTGATTCGC
>JBANCY010001065.1:0-14774 GCA_037040045.1 Phorticella flavipennis | reverse complement strand
GTGTGTGTGTGTGTGTGTGTGTGTGTGTGTGTGTGTGTGTGTGTGTGTGTGTGTGTGTGTGTGTGTGTGTGTGGTGTTTATAGTAATCTAGATCCAACTCTATGGATCGTCGAGGAGCAGACTTACCCGTGTGCACGCGACAATGATCTTTCATGTGGTGGCGCAGCTTAAAGGCTTTGCCACAAAACTCACATTTAAATGGTCGATCACCTGTATGTACCGACAAATGCGTGATCAGTGATGTAACATCGGGAAAACTTTTAGCACAGAACTTACACATGACAACACTATTCGGATCACTTGACGCGCCGAGCAACGAGGCGGCCGAGGAGCCGGACTGCGCCGCTGCGGACGCTGCGGCGGACGTTGAGGGCGACGAGGAGCCGCCGCCGCCGCCGCCACCGGTGCCGCCGCCAACACCACCACTGCCGCCCAAGCCACTGGAGCCACCGCCGCCGCCACTGCCACCGGCAGCCGATGAACCGGCGCTGCCCAGCAGCAGGCTGGCTGATGCGGCCGATAGGCCACCATTGCCGGAGCTCGATGAACCGCTGCCGGTTAGGCCAAGTCGTGCGCTGGCGCTGCTCGAACCGGGTGCACCGCTGCCGCCAGCGGCTGCCTCCAGGCAGCCGGCGGTTAGATTTTGAAAGGTGCAGCTGGCGCCATGCAGGGCTATCTCCATTTCCAGGCCCAACGCGGCGGCCACAGCGGCCGCCTGCTCCTGCGGATCGCTGCTGCCGGCGCTGGCCGCCATCGCGGCGTTCATCTGGAAGGCGGTGGCGAACGGTTGCGTCAGGGCGCCCATATTGAGGTCGTGGGCGGTCAGCAGATGCGGGTGCAGCAGGGCGGAGTGCGAGGTGGGCTCGCGGTACTCGAGCGTCTTCAGCGAGTGCGAGAGCAAGTGACGCGTGAGTTTGCTTTGGTTGGAAAAGACGGCGCCGCAGTAGATGCACTGCAGCAGGGGCATCGGGGGCGGTGGCGATGTTTGCGGCTGCTGCTGCTCATGGGCAGCGGCTGCGGCGGCAACGGCTGCGGCGGCGGCGGCTGCGCTGCTGCTGCTGCTGCTCAAGCCGCCGCCGAGGATCGCGCCAATGCCCACAGCGTGTTGTTGGGGCGATTCGGACGTTTCCTGGAACAAACACCAAACAAAAATCCAACATCAACTTCTTTACTACGTTTCATTTTGATTTTTTTTTTGTTTTTGATTTTGATTTTGATTCTTAGCATTTTTCGGTAGTATTTTTTTTTTTGGTATTTTTTGGTATTTTTTTCAGTTTCAGTTTTTGCTTGCAATCGATGGATCATTATGGTTTTTACTTGCGATCTTTAGATCTTGCTGTGCTCGATTCATATCATTTCTCATTCATTTTTGCTTTTCTTCGTTTTCTTTGTCAAATACTATGGATTAGTTTTAAGAACTGGTATTTCTTTTTTACAGTATAATAATAAAAAAAAAACAACAAAAAAAGAAACAACAAATAATACAGAATTTCGGTTTTTTTTTACTTAAATTTGCTGTTGTTGTACTTTTACTTTCAGTTAAGAGTGGAAAGTAGAGACAGAGAGAGAGAGAGAGAGAGAGAGAGAGAGTATAAGATAGTTGGAGAGAGAGAAAGATACAGAGGTTCAGATAGAGAGAGAGAAACGGAGACAGAGAGAGAGAGAGATGGCTAGAGCTTCAGACTAATACAACAAAAATGAAAATGGTATCAAAATCAGAGTCAAATAATAGACAAAAAATGAGTTAAGATTAAAAAATACATTTAAAATTCGAAAATACTTTGAAATAAAGAAAAAAAAGAAAGTTTTCTCTACTTTAAAACTCTGCTCGGTTTTTGCATAAAAATACTGAAATACATTTTTCAAAATGACCGCTTGAATGCTCTATGTATATGCAAAGTATATGAAAATAAGAGAACAGTAGAATTATATATAAAGGACCATAGAGATAGAGAGAGAGAGAGATACAGAGATAGAGATAGAGAGATAGTTAGGAAGAACAAAAAATCATTACAAAGGTTACGTTCGTTTTAGCAGGAAAGAAAAACACAAATCACAAAATAAAAGAACGGAAAAGTTATTTATATATATATTTATATGTATATATATAAATATATATAGATATATATATGGAAAATATGATATATATCAAATATAGAAATATATATATATATTTTTTTAACTAAATGCAAAGCCAAAATGGCTGCCAGAGTTAGATGAATCTGGCAACGCCTCTCTCAGCTCAGCGCCTCTGCTACCAATACATTGATCTATATATACGTCGAGTTCAGGTTCTCGAACTTTTGAACTTTGAACTTGGCTCTAGGAGTGTTGCCAGTAAAAACAAGAGGGGGTTTCAGCATGTCTTTCGTTGTGTATTTGTTGTAGTTGTTGCTTATTATTATTATCATTATTATTATCATTATAATAATTATTATCTATAACTGCTTAATTTGATTTTGCTTTTCTTTTTCTTCTTTTCTTTCGTTAATTTTTCTTTTTGCATTTTCTATTTTCATTTCATTTCTAGAATTTCGATACAAACATTTCGATATATATATATATATGTTAATATGATTTTTTTTGCATTGTTTTTGATTTTGTTTTTGCTTTTGTTTTTGTTTTCAAGAAGTTGAATTTCGATTTTTGTTTGGGCGTCGTTCGAAAAACGTCACAAAACGTTTATAAAATTTATTATTTTTTGTATTATTTTTGACAGCTTTTCGCTTTCATTTTTCATACTTTTTTGTTTGGTTGTTTTACAGTTTTTGTGTGTGTTTTTTTTTTTTTTTTATTTTATAGATAAATTTTTGGTACAAACTTATTTGTTACAAAATTTTTTAAAAAACTTAAATTTCACGGTCTGCACTCGGTTGTGCATCAAAGAGAGAGGAGAGAGAATTTTGTCAAGGTTTTCGATTTTGGACGCGCGGAACTAGTTCTTCGGATTTCGAACAAAATTTTGCTTTGGCAAGAAATCGAATAAACATAAATCTAAATGTCTTAATAGAGCAATTATGATACACCACGTCTTTTGCCTATTCCAAAAATTCTTCGCCTTTTTTAACTTTTGCTCAAAAACCAAACAAAAAGAAAAAAAAAGAAAAACTAAAACATTTTTTTTTGTTTTCGTCAATTTTTGCCAATTTTTGCGTCAAAATTTTGTTTTTTGTTCGAGAAAAATCATATGTTGTTAAGAGGTGCTTAAAAGAAATTTTGAACAAATATAAACATAAAAGAGAATTCCAAAAATAATAGTTAATAAAATCAATAAGAATAAACATACAACATTTTTGGTTTTTTTTTTGGTTTTTTTTTTTTGGTCACGTCAGAAAACAGAAAACTCAGAGCAGTTTTGATAGGCCAAATCGTGTTCTTTTCTTTTTTGTAGTTGTTTTTTCCAAACTTTCGTCAAAATATTAAAAAAAAAAAAAATATCACAACAAGAAGTTTTTCCACTTATCTATCGATAGAGTGGTTCCGTTCCGACTGAGTTAGTTCTAAGCTGATGCCATTTTCAAAAATTGTAGATCAACTTCTTGCCGAGTTTGAAAACAAAAATTAACAAAAATCAAAAAACAAAAACAACAAAATACAAGAAGACAAAATGTTGTTTGAGATTTCTCTTGAGGCGAAACCAAGATTAACATCGACAGACAGACTAAGGAATTAGTGGAACAGGAACAGGAACAAAAACTTAAGAATGACAAAGAGAGAGAGAGATACAGAGAGAGGCAGAGAGAAAGTGTGTGAGGGAGACAGAACTAAGTAGGGAACTAAACAGACAAAGCCTGAGACCAGAGACTACTGCGACGAGCGGATCCTTTCGCCGGAGAAAAACGAGTCAAGAGCCCTCGAAACAACGACGAGAAATCAACTCTGTGTGTGAAAACAAGCTGGCAACGCCTACGCAAGTCTCGCTTGAGCTGGCAATGCCCTGCGGTGCACTGTCAGTCAATGCCTAACGCGAGGGTCGACCCGAATGATATCATAGCTTAATACAATCGTAAAAGATTTGATATAGTCGAGTATGTATATAAGTTATATACTATGCATATATATAGCGTATATATGCAAAGATATATATCAATATTAGTTAATTATTTTAGACCTAGAGTAAAAGACAAATCAGTTCACTTATACATATACATAATATGCCACATATATGTAGAGGAGAGAAAGATAGAGAGAGAGAGAGAGAGAGATAGTGTGATAGAGTTATAGCAATATTTGATTATTACACATTTTTTACTTTGAATTCGAATATAGTTTTTTTGTTTTTGTTTTTAGAGTACAACAACAATAAATGATATGGTACAAAGGCATATATTATGTATATATATACGAGTATATTATATATATGTATGTATGTAAAACAGACAGTTAGAGAGTGACAGTTAGAAAAACATAGAGATAGACAGAGTTAGAGTTAGATTTTGAAATAGAGAGAGAGAGAGATTGATAGAGAGAGACATAGAGAGAGAGAGAGAGAGAGAGAGAGAGTTGAACAAAAACACACACGAATGAAAATGAACAAAATCGGCGAAAATATAAACAACACAAACAACAACGTTCTTTAACAACATCGAGGTACAAAACAACAACAACATCAACAACACATACACAGAACAACACACACACACACACCCAAAAATAATATATAAACAATTTGAAATAAGGCCGAGGAGATTGCGACACAATTTGGAAAAACAAGTAAAAAATTAGAATTATATTTTAAGAATTTTATAACTAAAGAATTCGCACTGTAAAAGCCTGACGAAATAATGATATTTCCTCTTCTAACTAGGATTGGGGTATTGATCAGCTCTCATATCTGCCTCGATGATCGACAAACGTCCCTTTCCTGACATGCGGTAAGGACTTATCGATATATCTCTCGGCCTCACCTTTTCTGTCATTTTGTATGCTTACCTAGCCCGTCTGTCTGTCCAAATATAGCAATATATCTGATAGTTGATATGTTGCTATATCTATATTTCTATCCGATTGTCAATCTTTCAGTCTATCTGTCAGTCAGTCTGTCTGTCAGCTTGTCAACCTGTCTTTCTGACCGTCTGTCTGTTTGTCTATATTTCTGCCAGTCTGTTTGGATGTCAGTCTGACAAACTGTCTATATTAATATGTATTTGATTGTCTATCTGACTGTCTGTCTGCCTGTCTGTCTGCCTGTCTGTCGTCTATCTGTCGATCCATCTGTCTGTTTATCTATCTTTGAGTCTATTTGTCTGTCTGTCCACCTATCTCTAAGTCTGTCTGGATGTCGCTCTATCTGACTATTTATCTGATTATCTATCTGATTATCTGTCCAACTTTCTATATGTCTATTTGTCTATCTTTCTGACTGTCTATCTGTCTGCTTATCTGTTGTCTATCTATCGTCTATCTGTCTATCTGTTAGTCTATCTGCCAGTCTATCTGTATGTCTATCAGTCTTTCTGTTTATCTGTTAGCCAGTCCTTCTGTCTGTATATATGTCTGCCAATCTGTTGACTATCTGTCTCTCCATCTATATATCTGTTAATCTGTCTGTTTATCTATCCGTCTGTCGGAAGTCAGTCAGTCTGTCTGCCAGTCTATTGTCAACCTGTCTATCTGTCTGTCTACAAAGCTATCTAATTATTAATATATTCATCTATATAATTATCTAACAACATATTTTATCTATTTACTTTTCTACCAGTTTTCCGAAATATATTTTAACTATGTCTATACTTTTTATATATCCATAACAAACCCTATCCGGTCCATATTGTAGCACTATTTGCCTTTCTTCCTGCTTCCTTTACTGAAGTTTTTTTTAATGTAGGTGGATTCCAAATTCTTCGCCACAGCCTAAATTCTCCTTAGGAGGGTCATGCTCAAGACATGGTGGGGTTCGAACTCAAGACCTCTTTTTTGGTGGGACAGTGCACTATTCAACGAGGCCCCAACTATGTCTATATAACTATACTAATTTCTCGCGGGATCAAAAATTAAGTACATCGAAAAAAGATATTACTACAAAATTGCGATATAAATTTGTTCTTTTAATTACAAATCCTTTAAATTTAATTGTCAAATTTTACTTTGTCTGAGAAAGATTTCTTCAGATCGCGTTAGAATAGATGTTTTCAACCCCTTTTGTCAGTTTCTAGGAAGAGTTCGGCTTAGTTTTGAAGTTGATCTGAATATTTTTAAGAAATTTATTTTGAAATCGAAATTTTTTACAACGTTTTGCAAATAGTTATGGCATTTGGAAACTTCTGTTGTTAAGAATCAATACTCTTAAGCTCATTGGGTCCTACTTTTATTATAATATTAATATCGGATTGGGGCCTCGATGGACCAGTGGATAGTGCACTGTCCCGCCAAACAAGATGTGCGAGTTCGAATCCCGCTCATGTCGTAAAATGAACAAACTGAAACTGATCCTAGGTATACTAGAGCTTTCAATAGTTCTGGGCTTATACATTTTCCTATTTTTTCATTTTTGTTTTGACATAAGCTATTAAGTTGAACGACTCTAAGCTTGATAATAGATGGTATAATGTCAAGACATCTATTTGGAAACCCAAATTTCTTCTTAGCTATAAAAGCTGTCAAAAGTTGTTCTCGTAATCCCTGAAATATATGAACTATCCTCAAGGTCAAACATAACCTAACATTGGATATATGGAATATATATATATATATATATATATAGATATATATATTGTTTTTTGGCATAAATCTTGTAAATGAAATGCTAAGACAATAATGAAATCATACGAACAGACATACATCACATACAAACAGACATAGACATAGACATAGACATAGATAAATACATACGGATATATATGTACTTATTATTATCGAAAGTGTCACATAGAATATAATTGTAATTGTAATTGTAATTATAATTATGATTATAATAATGATGATAATGATGATAAATGACAATAAAAGTAAACGGATACATTTAGTTTATGTTTAGAAAATAGAACACACACATTTACCATTTACATAAACGAACAACGAGCGAACGATTTATGTAAAAGCGTTCCACATTTAGATAATACATAGATATATCGAATAAAAAGATACAATTGTATATGTATGTTTGTCTGTGTATCTGTGTGTGTCGGTGTGTGTGTGTGTTGGTGTGTGTGTATGTGTGTTATTTTGATTTTAGTTTCTCGGTATTTTTTTTTTTTTGAACGAAATTGTATCGTTGGTATTTTTTTCTCTATTGAAGTTTTCTTTTTTTTACTGATCTTTTTTGGTATTTCATTTGGTAACTTAACGAAAAAAAAAAGAAAAACACCAAAAGCGCTTTAGTACGATATTTTTGTTTATAATTAATGCATTTTTATAGATAATATTATTATGTTTGTTTCATTCTTTTTTCTTTTTCTTTTCTTTTTTTGGTTTCTCTTGGCACAACGTTCAGAGAACATGTTTGGTATTTTTTTTACTGGACCCCTCTTGTTTTACAGCTTGAACTGGTTGATCTGGCAGTAAATAGCTGCTGCTTCTTCCTCTTCTTCATATTAGCCATTTTGATCTTCTCATTTGTTTGATTTGAATTTGAATTTGATTTGAACTGGATTATCATATCATATCATATCATATATTTAGTATGTAAAAGCACAACACACAGTTTGACACATTGAAATATTTTAATAGTTACGAATAGATAAATACATTGACAATTAAATAGAGTAACACACATAGAGAGAGAGAGAGAGCGAGAGAGTGAGAGAGATAGAAAGATATTTATATATATTGATAGACAGAGAGAGATAGAGAGCGATTTGCGAGGCATAGAGCGTGTAAGACAAAGACAGCAAGATAATAAGTTGCAAAAAATTACATAGATCAGAATTCTTTTTTTTTACTAATAATTCACTTCAAGATCAAATCAACAAAAAAAAATGTATAATAATAATTACAAAAACTAGTTAAGTCCTAGAAGAAATAAGGAGTAGATTCAAATGGGGAACTCGGGTATAGTCCAAATTTTTCTTGTGCAAACAAATTTTGTTTCTTCAGTTATGGCCAAATTTTGATATTGATTTTGATAATTTTGTTAAGGATATTTTTTGGTTTTATACGATTTTGATATTTATAAAGCGCAAATGGCTAAGGTATAATGTATAATTTTTTTTGGTATATTTTTGGTATATTTCTTGGGTATATTTTTGGTATTTTATTTATAGTTAATATTAGTAGCTAAATGTTTGTTACATGCGCATAGAGTATGATATAATATTTGACAAAAGCTACAAATAAAATACAAAGGAATATAGTTTGAGGTTATGTCTGAGTTTTTTTGGGGATTGGGGAAATGATTGGGGGTAATGGGGTGAGGCTTATTTTTGTTTGTAAAGTGTATTTTGGAGAGGTCCAAGATTTATAAGATTTGAGTTTCAAAACATTTGGGTAAAGCAGCTACATGTTTACAGGAAAATTATAAATTTTGATCTAATCTTTGGTACTATTCATGTCAACATATTCTTGATCACATTTTCTAGCAAAGGTAGGGAACCTTCCAGAGTATTTTGTAGGCAAAACAATTTCCGAATCATAAAAAACATTGAATTTTGTTTGGGTAGTAAAATGGCGGTCCCAAACTTATGGAAAAGTCGGCAATGGTCGTATATTCTGTACAGAATGACTATATCAATTTATCTTGGTACAAGAGTCTTTCCTTAAACTTTCCGTCAACACATTTGTCGAAATCGGCTGGAACCGACCTATGATCTATTGGCTACCCTACAACTAACCGTCAGAAACTTCAAAATGTTCGAAAAACTATATAACATATATGTCATACAATTCGTCGGCGGATTTGCAAATATTTCTGTTGTTTTTGAAGCTATAGAATACAAAACTTAGCACATAGTTTAGTTTCTTATTATCTACTGATCCACTAAATTTTTTAATAATCGGATCACTATATCAAGTATCTGTCATACAACTAATAGACGGGTTTGCTCATATTTCCCCATATATTTCAAGCTTTTGATTTCAAATTCAGCTATACCTACTACAATTTGTTTATTTTATATCGTTCCATCAAATTTTAATAGAATTGGCCCATTATATTATGGTTGCCATACAACTAAAACTTTCTCCATATTTCTTCTGTTTTTTTCCAAGTATTGCTTAAAAGTTCAACGCATACATATAATTCTTAATTTTCTATCGATCTGCTAAATTTCAAAAGGATCAGACTACTATATTAGGACTCTATCACATGGGACATATAGCTATATAGCTTACAACTACTAGTGGTTTTGCCCACCTTCCGACCCTCTGTATGGGTATATTTATTATCTCTTTCTATAAATCTTCAGTTCTTCAGTTGATTTGCCCAGATATAAAATAAAGGATCTAAACGTATCTCCCAGTAGACATAGGAAGCATAGGAACAAATTGACATGAGGTGGAAAACCAGCTTAAAATGAATTTTGTTGACGAAATTGAAAACCGTTGGGCAGCTTTAGTTGGCCCAGTGGGTCAGAGTGTCGACCGAGTGCATCCAGTAAACTTAGAAAGCGACACCGCCAGTCGCCCGCCGCCGCCACTGGGGGTCAGACGCGAGTCCTTTGTGAGGCAGCATGTGGGGCAGCATGTGGGGCATATTTTGTTGCGTGATTTTGCTTTTTGGACAATCTCTGGGCTGGGTTTTTTCTATTTTTTGCCCTGGGGTTTCCATTAGGCAAATTGCAGTGGCGCGTTCCTTGCCACAAATGAAATGCGGCACATTATTCAATAAACGTAAAGCTGCAATGTGGGTCAGAAGCGCACACAAACACACAAAAACACATGTTTTTGCCACATGTGTGGCCAAAAGAGCAATTTGCATTATTTGCCATATTATGCAGGCACTTGGCCAACAAACAGTTGCAGCTTCTTGGCCCAATTGGAGGGCTGGGGTAAGGGGCAATTGTTGGCTAATTGAGAGGTGAGGTGAGATGAGGTAAGAAAGTCACACGCATGTCGTTGAACTGTGTGGCAAGTTCAATGTGCCACAATTTTTGGCTAATGGAATCATTATCAACGCTGCCAGACGCCAGTGCCAATCCCAAGCCCAACTCCTGCTCCTGCTCCTGCTGAGACTCTGCCATTTGCCATTGAATTTTATGTCCTGTCTGCCAAACGACTGTCAGGGCATCGTCCAGTCGCACAGTGGCGCATAAGCCCTGCTGCGACTACAGTGGGGCAACAGTGGGGCTACAGTGGAGCCAGCGCAGCGCCGCCACTGCCTGCTCAATGTCTACGGCGTCATCGTCTTGCAACTTGCCGTCGTCGACGTCGTCGTCGTCGTCGTCGTAATAATAATCAAATATCGATCCATGTGCGTCTGGTTTTGGTTTTTGGGTGCTTTGCACGAAAATTTTCGACGGTCGTCGGCTTTTTTTTTAAGTACTTTCTTTTTTTTGGCTTTTTTTAAGCTTTTTTTCAGCTGCCTTTTGAGTTTGAGCAGCTGCAATTTGTTTTCGTTTTTGGCTCATTTTTAATATTAAATCGCATTTTTAATGAAACTCAGCTACCTGTGCCCCCTCAACCCCTCTCAGTCCTCCCCCCAAACATGCAACAGCCGCCAAAATAGATGGAATAGATGACGCATATGACGCATCTCTGGCCAAATGTGGCAGAAGCAAAGACAAACACACCCGATACCCCGCAGCCAAGCGTAGATAGCAAAAGGGTTGCATATTGCACTCTGTATGGGGCACAGAGTGGCGCACAATCAGTGTGCTTTGGAAGGGGTTCGGGGCGTGGCACTGTAGAGGCGCTGCTAGTAGAAGCCGTTAGAGCGGAAGCGACTATTTGAAATATTTTTTCGTAATATTTTTGCTCAAATTATTATGTATTGTTATTTTATTTTTTTTGTTTTTCATTTTTTTTTTATTATTATTATAATTTTTTTGTTAGCAAAGCGCAATATGCATACGAAATATGTTAAAATATATAGATTTTTGATGCCAAATTGTAGATGCTCTACGATTTAGGGATTCGACATTTTGTCAACTTTAAAAGGGAATCTTTGTTTTGAACATGTTGAAATTGAATAGAATTCTTTTTGGCTAACTATTGCTATAACCTATAGTATTATTATTATTATATGGTCATAACAACCCTATCGGGATACAGCCTGAAGCAGTATTTTTCCTTTATTTCTGCTTCCTTCATCTTCTTTTTTACAAATCCTACGTCACAATCTAGTTTTTCATGACTATCGATATGAATGGGACTCGAACTCGCACCTCTTGTTTGGCGGGACAGTGTGCTATCCACATATATAATAATACATATCCTACTGATAAAAGCACATTAGCTCCGCCAAGCCTATATTATAAACACTTAAAGCTGCTTTTTCAAGCTTCATTTTGCCAACTTTTCATACTCATAAAACCCCATCGAATGTTATATTTACTATCTAACTACAGTCATTCCCTTTGTTATAGTCTGTACAATTCATAACCAATTCATACGATCCTCAGTTAGTGTATGAACACACACAAACACACTCCAAAAACAGCAGCATAAGGAACTGCAGTTGGCGCCTGAACGTATGCAACACTTTTTTTGCTGTTTGCTTTTTTGGGCCTTTGCGTGGGTGTAAGCCTGCGTATGTGTGCGTCTGTGTGTTATTGTGTGTGTGTGTGTGTGTACTTGGCTTGCTAGCATATTTTTTTATTATTATTATTATTTTTTTTTGTAATATATATAAATTTTTTTTGTGTACCGTTTGACGTTTTGGCTGGGGGGTTTCTCGTCTGTTGTTGGCTGCGCTGCGCTTTTGGCTGATTTTTATTAAAAATAAAATATATATGCACTCACACACACACCCACCCACACACACACACACCCACCCACACACACACAAAATACAAACAGCCAAAGCAGCCAAAAGACACAAAACAGTCGAAACAAAAGTCAGACATTGAACGTGCCCAGCTCAGCTGGGGTCTGGCAACGCTGGCTGTGGTGGGGCCACCTTTTTTGCATCTCAAAGGATTAAAGTTGCCACTTTTTAGCTAATATTTGTTGCATTTTAATGCTAAAATTTCCATTGAATGAGAAGGAACTTTAAGGAGACAAAACTTTATCAATGAGGAGCACTTGGATGATATGTGGCCTGAGTCGGTTGACCTGGACTTCTGTCTGCCCATTGATCCGACGTTGTAGTTACAGTTTACTCATTTCTTGAACTACTTGGATACTTTATTTTTATATGGCCATAACAACCCCATCGGGTCAAAGCCTGAAGCATAATTTTCCTTTATTTCTACATTCCTTCACTGAAGAACTCTTTTTACGTGCGTGGATTCGAATCCTACGCCACAACCTAGTTTTTCCAGGAGGGTCATGCCTATCGGCATGAGTGGGACTCGAACTCGCACCTTTTGTTTGACGGGACAGTGTGCTATCCACTGGTCCACCGAGGCCCCAATGTATACTTTGATCACTATAAAAAACCGCCAAGTGTTGAGCTGAGTTGATTTTTGGATCTATCTGTCAATCAATCGGGCAGTCTGTCTGCCTATCTATCCTTTTATAAGCCTGTCGATCTGTCATTATTATTATATGGCCATAACAATCCTATTGGGTCACAGCCTGAAGCACAGCCTTCCCTTTCTTTCACTGAAGAACGTTTTTTTTAACGTTGGTGGATTTCATATCCTACGCCACAACCTAGTTTTTCTAGGAGGGTCATGCCTATCGATATGAATGGGACTCGAACCCACACCTCTTGTTTGGCGTTACAGTGCATTATCCACTAGTCTAGTGAGGCTGTCTGCCAATCTATTTTTTTATAAGCTTTTCAATCTGTCATACTATATGATATATAGATGATAATGCTTCCTTATAACTTTTCATTCAAAATTTGCTCCCAATACATGGACACATTTAGCTTGACTCTCTGCCATTTTACGCTGATGGACATAGGATTTTGAATCCATCTCCAATTCAGAGCCCAATCTCATAGCAAACAGATCGTGTAGTCTTACTCAACCTAAGTCCTTATAGACTCCTGCGAGCCCCTTTCCTAGGGTATATCGAGCCCATAAAGACATCTCCATATGTTGCCCCGCACAGCAAAGATCCAATTTTATTTGCCTCCGATATACTTTAAGCCATTTGGTAAACAGTCCGTTAAGTTTGGACTGGGCTATTAGCTGGGGCTTTATGATGAAATTTACCCCCAGGCTGAAAAAGGCGACTCCGAAACTCCAAAGCTTCATAACCCGGCCGGAGCCGGAGCCGTAGCCGCAGCCGTGGCCGTGGCCCACTCAGGCACTTGGATCGGCATGGAGCTACGCCCAAAAACAAACTGAGGGAAAACTGCGAAAACTGTCAGGGGGCGGAAGGAAGGAGGGAAGAAGGGAGGCGCCGCTGGTGGGCGTGGAAGTGGGCGAGCGAGAAAAAAAACCACTTGAAAAACTTTGCAATCAACGCGGCGCACTGATTACAATGCTCCAGCAGTCGGCAGGGGGCGGGGGGCGGGGCAGCAGCTGCGTTCTGCATAAATGTGCAATGTGCGTGGTTTGCAGAGTCAAAGTGCTTACACGCACACACACAGACGCACACACACACACACACACACACACACACACACACACACACACACAGACACATATACAATGCAATATATTTTCGCTTTGGCATTTGTTGCGTTTACAGATTTTTATTTGGTATTTTTATACCCCGATCCCATTTGAAAAATGGGTAGAAGGGTATACTAGTTTTGTTGGAATGTATGTAACATGCAGAAGGAGGCGTGGTAGACCCCATAAATTATATATATTCTTGATCAGGATCAATAGTGGACTCGATATTGCCATGTCCGTCCGTCTGTCCGTCCGTTTGAACGCGCCGATCTCGGAATCTACAAAAACTACAGACATCAAACTTGGCATGAAGATCCGTGTATAGCATACACAGTACAAGTTTGTTTCAAATTTCGCCCGATAATCGATAATAATGTTTTTCGATAAAATGGCCATAACTTTGGCATTCGGTATATAGGGTCATAATTAGAAACTGCTGAATGTATATCCACGACATTTTGATATACTCCTCCATTGTCTCAGAAAGTGACGGAATGTCTATAGCAGCCATAAATATTATGCAAGAGTCATGAAATTTGGTATGTGGGTGCCCATAGATATCATGCAGAAAGTGGCATTCAAAAATGTTGTTCTTCCTAGTTTGATAAGTGCTTATAATTTCTACAACCCTTATCATAATGGTTGGAATTACAAAACATATATTTATATATGACGATAATATCAACCAAACCAGAAAATTTCACAAGGATCGGATTATTAACAACGAAGTTATAAGGCTCAGAAATGGTCGAAAACTGGCCAAAATGGCAAAAGGTGAAAAATGCAATATGTCACCTGACGGCTAAACGTTCATAGCTAGAAGCATTGTACTGTTGGGATCAGGGTATCTCGTAGTCGAGCTCACTCGATTAGAGCTTTCTTAGTTGTTTTTTTTTTTTTTTTGGTATTATATTTATGCTCTGTGTGTGTGCGTGTGTGTGTGAGTGATTGACAGTTGCTCCATTGATAAGTGTAGGGAGTGGTGCTGGGTGGGTTGGGGGCTTATATAGGGTATGTGGACTTCAGTCTGTTGTACTTGGGCGAACCGTTTCATATTTTGTATAATTGAAATGCGGCTGCCTAAATGCAGTCAAAAGTTACGCGAAAATATACATATGTGTATATACATATATATATATATATATATATATATATATATATATATAT
>JBANCY010001064.1:0-14780 GCA_037040045.1 Phorticella flavipennis | reverse complement strand
ATTATTATTATTATTATTATTATTATTATTATTATTATTATTATTATTATTATTATTATTATTATTATTATTATATGTCTATAAAAACCCAATCGAGTCAAAGCCTGAAGCACTATTTTCTTTTATTTCTGGCATCCTTTCTGAGGAACTTTTATTTACGTGTGTAGAATTCAAACCCTACGCAACAACCTAGTCTTTCTAGGAGGCTGATGCCCATCGACATGAGCGGGACTCGAACTCGCACCTCTTGTTTGGCGGGATAGTGCACTATGCACTGATCTACCGAGGCCCCATAATATATTATATATACCAAAATTTTATGGCAAAAGCTTGATAAATGTGATAGTTATTGAAAAAGTTTTCAACGCTTATAGGGTAAATGGTTCATGGAATTTTAAATTTCAGATATACTTTATAAGCAAAAATATTTTACGGAACCAGATACTAAATTTCAAGTCCCTCATTTTGAGGAACAGCAAGATAGACGCCTTCAAATAGGCAGTGCAACAGACAGACTGATTAGTTCAACTTCTGTCTGTTATATAACCGTATTCGAATATCCCTTATACCCATTTTCATGATTTTCATGATTTTCAGGGTATACGTTAAAAAGTCAAGTAAAAATATTAGGAATTGCTCTTGCGCCGTACAGAAAATGCGTTCTTTTAGCTAATGCGATTTTAGACAACGGCCTCTACTATCTGGCTGGCAGTTGAGCAAGTTTCAACTTCCACTTTACCGAGCTACGGATAGGAGACGGTTGGGCCTCTCCGTGTACCGCTCAAATGGGATTACGACGCGGCCAGCGCCACTAGCAGAAGCCCACGTCTCGACTCTGTAGCTGATTATCTGGCCATGCTGACAGACAAATCAGCGGCAGTTGGGCAGATTCAGGGGCAAATGGAGCTGGTCTTGAGTTGGGAAAATCGTAAAGGAACAGTCGAAGTTGGTCGACGGAGAGGCGGAGGGAAAGAAAGAGGGAAATGAGAGAGAGACAGAGTACGAGTGGAAGATTACGTGGAAAACGGTGGCTAGACAAGACGTTAATATTATTATACGCTTTGTAAACAAATTATGAATTATGTTGGATAAATAGAAAAACTTAATAATAACTTGATTGCGGCATTTGACTATCTCACTCTGCTCACTCCTTGTGCTTTCTCACTCTCACGCTCCATCTCCATCTCCATCTCCATCTCTTTCTTTTTCTTTTCATTTTTCTCTTTCTTTTGACTGCCGCCTTGGTCAGGCCAGTTGCTCTTAACTTTCTCAGTTTAGCGTTAACAAATGGACGTTAAAATCGAAACTACACTGAGCGGAAATTGAGTTTACCATAATATAGTATGGAAAATTTTGAAAATGTTAGAAAAAGTTTTAAGCTTGAGGTTGTAAATTCTAAAGTTTTCTTAACATTCTCAAGTTTCTCAAGATTCTTATACAAAAAACTAAATAAAATTGAATTATTTCTCTTTTCCCTCAAAAATTACAAAGCTCGACTCCAAATTGGTGGAACTTTTGGGAGAAATCAAAGTCTGGTCCTCAAATTAATAGGAATTTTCATTCCTTTAGGAGTTTGGAAAAGTAATAAGAGCTTGGGTGTTCAACTATATCGGTATTTCCGGTGTGCTTGATCTTCAGGTAAGCTTAGAGGTAAGAATCACATTAGGGAAATAAAAGAGTTCTATTAACAGGTTTTAGGTTCTTGATTTGGGTTCTCGGTGGACCAGTGCATAGCGCACTGTACCGCCAAACAAGAGGTGTGGGTTCGAGTCCCACTCGTGTAATTAGTATGACTCTGCTAGAAAAACTAGGTTGTGGCGTAGGATTTGAAAACCACCCACGCAAAAAAAAGTTCCTCAGTGAAGTAAAGACAAATTGTGCTTCAGGCTATGACCTGGAAGGGTTGTTATGGTCATATATATATATATTGAAGCACAATTTGTCTTTACTTTACTATATATATATATATATATATATTTATATATGTATCTATATATTGTTATATATCTATATATATATTATCAAATTAAAATTTCTTAAATTTCCCATTTATAAATATGCAATTTCTTATCACTGTCAAACATGTCACATAATTGAGCTGAAAATCGTTAAGCCCGATGCACTGTGCGAGTCGAAATCCTTGCGAATATCCTTTTTGCCGTCAAATCCTAATGCCATTTGTATTGAGCTTTTTGATTGATTAATTTCCGTGCTGGATTTTCTCTCAGTGTGGGGGGTTTTTATTTTTGTTTTCGGGGCATTTTCCATTTCCGCATTCCGACTAGGAGCATGGGTAAACGCTGTGAGTAGGCATAGAAGGGACGCGCGTCCTTGGATTACCGTGGGTCTTGGCCCCGGACCCGGACCCGGCTACGGCCTGAGCCAGTGCCGGAGCCGTAGCCTGGGCCTGAGCCTGAGCCTGAGCCTGGAAACTGTGACGACCGCAGGCACTGGCGGCACGTTAATTATGGCACAAAAATGGCCAAATTGTGCAGGCAAAAATACAAAATGTTTACCGGAAAGCAGTGGGGCGCCGGAAAGGGGCCACGTCCGGCCAAGGGACGTTGCACGGACGTTCATTGCAGGTTGTTGTCGGCGACGAATAAAACGAAGCAAAAGAAAGGAAAACAAAAACAAAAATAAAGTAAAAAAGAAATTGAAAAGTTTTCCACGATATAAATTTGCATTAATTTTGGGCGCTCTTTGGTTGGACGAAGAGGAGGAGTTCGAAGAAGTTGGCTGGAAAAGCATTAGCAGTTGCAGGACATGTACCAACAACAACAACAACAACAACCTGTAGACATACATATATACAAATTGCTTAAATCGAAAAAGTTTTGCCGCTTTATTCTATATAGTATAAGTGTGTCTATATATTTTTTCTTAAAGGGACAACACCTACGAAGGCGATAACAAAACTTGGCCACACCGACCTGAGCCCGAGCTGAGCCCGGAGTGTCTACTGAATGCGAAATCCTGCTGCTTGTAAGCGGACCTCTCCGACACAAAGCCCTGAATGGGGGCTGCGAGTCAAAAAAAGGAGGTCCAACAGCTGTTGTTGTAGTTGTCGTTGTTGTTGTTGTTGTTGTTGTTGTGCCTCTTGTTGTCACATTGTTGCCAACGTTGCCGCTGCTCCTGCCTCTGTCGCCGTTCCTCCGCCTCCTCCTCTTGCCAGCGCTACCTTTTTGAATATTTATGAAAAATTGAAACGTTTTAGCGCGCGGCCTGGTGGGGGCTGCCTGGCAGCATTTCTTCCCTTTTGTACCCTGCTCATTTGCACCACGAAAAGGGTATACACCGTAGGCACCCACACCATGTTTCGCCAGCATGATTCACTATTGCAAGCTACTGAGTAACTAGGTCAATGCATTTCTTGAGTTTTCATATATCAATAGAAGTATTTCGATTTTTGGCATCAACTCCGAACATTCATTACTTGCTCTATTTACAACGGATATTGAAATGTATTACCTTTATCTTTGTTAATAGTGTTGGTTTTAAAGGTTTCCTAAGAGATGCTATCATAAAAATTTCCAGCGCCAAGGGATAATAATAATAATAACCCTAATTTGAGGCCTCAGTGGATCAGTGGATAGCGCACTGCCCCGCCAAACAAGAGGTCCGAGTTTGGGTAGGAAAACTAGGTTGTGGCGTAGGATTTGAGATTCACCCACGTCAAAAAAGTTCCTCAGTGAAGGAAGCCAGAAATAAAGGAAAATAGTGCTTCAGGCTTTGACCCGATAGGGTTGTTATGCCCATATAACAATAATCATTGGGGATTATATCATAGCTTGGTTTATCAGTATGCGTCATCGCGCAAAGGTACATTTCTAAACCATTCAAAATGTCGATTTTCATGCCGATTAATCGCAATTTGCTTTATTGTTTTGCTTCCATTTGAAGATAACTCTTTTTACGAGTCGTTTGGGGAAGCTTAGAGGTGTTATATTCCATCGATGACAACATTTGGATACTGCTTTCGACGCTTTAAAAGTAGTGCTTTTGACATGGATGATAAAGGACGTCTCGGTCAGCCCAAAAAGTTTGAAGATGAAGAGTTGAAAGCGTTACTCAATGAAGATCCGTGTCAATCTCTCCCAGAATTGTCGGTTTTGTGGGGTGTTGACTTGTCAATATTCAGCAAAAGTCTCACATCCATGGCTATGATTCAAAAGCAAGAAAATCGGGTTCCATAAGGCCAAGAGACGTGCCTCTCCATTCGAACATCGCACGCCAAAAAAGGACAGGTTTTCTCATTGTATCGTTACTGACGATAAGTAGGGCATCCATTACATTCCATGTCTTATTGACATCCACAGCTCAAAACTTATGCTGTGTATGTAATGGGACCAGCTGGTTTTGAGCTGCTAAAATCGAACGAGTGTTTATCGATGACAATTGTTGCGTTTGAGCCGAGCATTGCAAGAAAAACGGCCGCAATTTTCGGATAGACATGACTAAGTAATTTTGCAGCACGACAACGCTCGACCTCATGTTAGTCGGGTCGTTAAAACATACTTTGAAACACTTCGTTGAAAAGTGCTATCACACCCGCCAAATAGAGCATACATTATTATTATTATATGGTTATAACAACCCTTTCTGGTCAAAACCTGAAGCCCTATTTTCCTTTATCTCTGCTTCCTTTACTGAAAAACTTTGGGTGGATTTCAAATCCTACGCGACAACCTAGTTTTTCTAGAAGGGTCATGGCTATCGACATGAGCGGGACTCGAGCTCGCACCTCTTATTTGGCGGGACAGTGCGCTATCCACTAGACCAGCGAGGCCCCAATAGCCCATACATTGCTCCTTCCGATTACCATCTTTTCCGATCTATGGCAAATGGGTTTTCTGACCAGCACTTCACCTCTTATGAAAAGACGAACGGTTGTTCCGAGCTGGTTTCCGGAAATTGACATAAAGATGGCAAAAAGTAGTAGTCAGCGATGGGCAATACTTTAAATAATCGATTTGTAACAAATCCTTAAAATTCGATAAAAAGAATCCTGAAAACGAATTCCAAATTGAATTTGAGCCTCAACTGAAAGTTTCGGAGAGTTTTGCTTGCAACGAACGGCTTTGCGGCAAGAAGTAAGCGCAAGCAGTGCTGAAGCTGGGGAATTGGGGTATTTGGCAGTCGAGCACTCTCGACCGGAGACCTCTATCTTGGGTGTGTGTGGGTTTTTTTTATGACAGTTGCTACCATTCCCGCCTGTTAGTTAACTAATTGTATTTTTTTGCCAGTTTGTGCAGTGGTTCTTGTTCTAGTTGTTGTTGTAGGTTGTTGGTTGTTGTTGTTGTTGGTTGTTGTTGTTGTTGTTGTTGGTTGTTGGTTGTTGGTTGTTGAGGTCGCTGATGCTTTTGTCGCGTTTTGTGTTAGTGGCAACCGCCCACGCACAAAAATGATTTAAGTGCGCCTTCATTAATTACGTTTTACCACAGTTGTAGTCGGCGACATGCGGCATGGGGCATGTGGCATGAGGCATGTGGCATGCGGCACGGGGCATGCGGATCTCGGGTCGCGTTGTTTGTTGCTTGTTGGTGTGTCGGAGGTTGGAGGTCGCAGGTCGCAGGTCGCAGGTCGCCGGCGAAATGCCACCAACCGTGCTTGCTGAAACTTTAATAGACCGCATTTCAGCATAATTAACACAGCAAGCGTATGAATGATGCATGACAAATCGCTGCCGGGCTGGCAATTCCGGCTACGCCTGCAGCATCTGCTCGAGAGTCAGCTTAACCGTGCCACAACATATTCCCATTGTACCCGCAAGCCCTCTCCCACTTCCCCCACTCACCCATCCAAACACTATGCAACAAAATTGCCCAGAGTTTTAATCAAGTTTTATTGTCAACTTTGGCGTTGCCAGATCTTGTTCTACAGTGTAATTGAAAACGCTTAAATGTAAATTGAGATTAACTTGCTTAGAGAACCCTCGTAAAGCTCAGCCAAACGCGTTTTTAATGCACATCTCCAAAGGGTCAACATTTTTTCCACTTTTTGCCAAAAGCCTGCCAAATGAGCACAGAATTAGTCCTTCGCCGAAGGACCGTAAGAAGGCTAAAACAGGTAATACCGAAATGGACTCAACGTCGAGTAGGCCCCGAGTAGGCATGGGTAGGCATAACAAAATCATGACACAAGTTCTGATTTAATAATGCAAATTTTAGCACTTGCGAGGGCTGTTACTAAAGTTGTTTGAAGCTAATAGGTGTCTGATTATATTTGGGTATAACAACGATTTTCCGAGCGAAGTGTTTAAATAATCCTGAAACAGTCCTGAAAATTTTACAAAAGTTATATAATAAAAACAAAAGTAAGGAAACATTATCTTTGGCACATCGAAGATTTTATTCTTAGTACAAACATTACATGTACATAAGAATAAAATTGTCCTATTTATCAGCTTTTATCCACAAGATCTTTTAAGATCTAAAAAGAACTAAATAAATTCTATTAAATGATTGAAGTCCGTTACTGATTTTAACTTCGAAAATCTATCTATCTGGGACCTCAGTGGACCAGTGGATAGCGCACTGTCCCGCCAAACAAGAGGTGCGAGTTCGAGTCCCGCTCATGTCAATGACCCTCCTAGAAAAACTAGGTTGTGGCGTAGGACTTGAAATCCACCCACGTAAAAAAAAGGTTGTCCGGGAAGGAAGCAGAAAAAACGATAAATAGTGCTTCAAGCTTTGACCCGATGGGGTTGTTATTGCCATATAACAATAAAAATATCTAAAATGAATCATTCAACCAATTCTGAGAATTTCATAACGATCCAATTATAAATACAAAAGTTTTACAACAATTCCTCGAATGGTTCTGAAGTTCATCTGTGATCAGGTTATCTCCAGTCGAGCGCTCTCTTGGCTCTTGTTTTCGTTCCATACCACTTTCACCCATCGAAAAGTAAATATTATAATTGCAATTAAAAATCAATAGATAGATGGATGATAATTTAATACACAATATATATAAATACAAAAGTAATTAAAAATTTATTTTGACATACCGAAAATTTAATTATTTGTCAAACTTGTTCAACAAATTGTGGCTAAAAACTTGTTGAATTCTAATGTCAGGTTGTGTTTGACCCAATTGATAGATACCCTGCATAAAGTGCTCAAATTTTATATTAATTGAATATCAGCATGGGGTCTGAGGGTATCTCAAGTGTGAGCCACATGCCCGAAGAAGTCTTAGAACAACTGAAGATCGACTAAGAACAAAAATTGTATATAAATGGAGTGGCTCGATTAGGTCTTTAGTTAAATCCAAACATTCTGCAAGATGCGTTGCTTCTGCCTGATCTTATCTTTGGCTCTACTGGTAAATATATCCTATGAAGACTAATCTTAACGATTGAATCAATTCACTTTCCAATTCCAGAGCCTTGTGGCTGCCAAAAGTATTGAAATTCCCGAAAAGGATAAGACCATCATTTACGATCTGAACAAATTTGTTGACTTTACGGATGAACATTTGACAGAGGAAAGAAATAAAACTACATTTGCCTTTGCCAAGGCAGTTTCGAATGGCGAGGATGACAAGGCTAAGGAGATCCTAAAACTTTTAAAGGATATGTGGGATGACGAAAACAGTTTACCCGAGAAGATTAGAATCAGCCTTACCATGGAAATATTCTGGCATGGCTACGGAAACTATTTGTCTGATAAGGACGACGAAGATAGGGTTAAGCTGAACAAATGGAGCAAGGGTGAATTCGATACGGTCTTCGACAAGTATGAGTCATACCGCGAGAAGCATTTGGAATTGGATGAATCATTCACGGAGGCTTTCGACAAGGCATGGGATAAGCTCAGCAGTGCTACAAAGAGTATGGTTAGTAAAGAAGCGAAGAACCTGGATAATTCGGATAAGAAGGAGGCACTTCATGCCAGATACATTGTGTACTCCCGCTTGAGAGATATATTCTTTGATAGCAAGGAGTTCGAGTTGCATCTATTCGCAGATATATTCGCAGAATTGCTTGCTGATCTGAAATTTTCGAAATAGATATGCACTAAAGAAAAATCTTATGTCTTATGGACTATATTTGAATTAAAAGCTTATGAAAAAAATATACAGTTTAGTAAATGATCTTAAGTTTTACAGTCTAGTTAGTATAATCTGCTCTTTATCGGAGGTATTGCAGGCATCTAGTGGTTACAATGGCTCTGTTCGTGTTGTATAATTTTATTGTTCTACAAAAAAGCTCGAAAAATACGATAGTTGTATCTCGAAAATTGTTTATAATATCTACATAGATGATGAAACTTGGATATGGATGGTTTGAATGAATATTTGGGATAACATCGTGTGACCAAACGACTAAATGTTCCATATAATCTTGTCACTTAAGAGTTCTTAGTGGATCTTAATAGGTATCTAAAAGTGTTCTTAAGACCGAAATATAAATAGCAGCCCTCGCATTTGAGTGTGAAACAAAATGTGCCAAATGGTTTTCGAAAGATTCTGCCAATTTTTAACTAAAAATGCAACTCATTAATTTTATAGATCAATGCCAAAAAAATTAATAAAATTAGCTTAATCAAAAAAGCTATAAAAGTGGTTTTCAGATGAATAAAAAGCTTCAATCGATTCCAAGTTGTCACAAGATGCGCTCATTGTATCTGATAATCGGTCTAATGCTGTTGGTAAATACATAAGAATAATATATACATATAATCCAAAAGATAAACATACACCCAATTCCTCCTTACTAAATACAGAGCCTTGTGGGTGCTCAGAAAGCACCCGAAATTCCCGAAGAGGATAAGGTTATCATACGGCAATTGAATAAATTTGTCGATTATACGGACGATCAGCTGACCCGCGAGAGAAATGAAACCTGTTTTGCCGTAGCTCACAGTATATTGTTATCGAAAACCTCAGATGATGAGGATGCTGAAGTGGTTAAATTTTACTTTTTGGTATGGAGACAGCCAAATGAGACGCTGCCGTATAATGTAAAGATCGATCTGACTATGAACTGGTTCTGGCTGTTGTACAAAACATATCTATCGGATACAAATGATGAGGGCAGGGAGGAAATCGACAAGGTGTCGGATGGGGAATTCGTTAAGATATTCGACAAATACCAGGCAAAGTACGCGAAATTGGATGAAACTTTTAAGGATGAGGTGAAGAAAGCGTTGGATAAGTTCAGCAGCCCAACTAAAGAGTTGATCAGCAAAGAAATCGAGAGCTTGAAACAAGAAGATGACAAGGAACAGCTCAAGGCCTGGTACAAATTATATTACCGGCTGAGAGAACTTTTGACTACTGAGAGCGAATATGGGAAATATGTGTTGCCTTTGTTTTTGGGTAGTTTATAAAACTATTGTATACAAACCTTCAAAAACAATAAACTCTTTGCATATTAAAGAAATAAATAAGTATAAAAATTTATTTTTTTTTTTCTTTAATCCGCTTAAAAATAGGTCAAATGAAAGATTTTTGGAACCCTCTACAAAAGATCTCTTAGAGTTTTTGCGTAATTGAACACAATTTATTTCTAAGGCAGGTTTTATTGGAATATTGCTGTCGTGGGGAATACGAAATTTGATGGCTTTAATAACATTACCTCAGTTACCAGGATGTTTCCTCCAGACCCTGGCGTAGCCTTGCCAACTATTATGCGATTTTTATAAAATTCTTAGGATAGTTTTATTACTTAGTATTATAAATATAATCTAGTAAACAAATACATAGAACAAATATTGTACTTGAAATTAGTCATCAGAGATTCTGAGCTATATATAGTGTGTTTACATAATCAGACAGATGACAAATGGTTAGTGGACTGAGCAAATTTTTAATTCTTTGCAATTGCAATACTATATTTAGGCATCACTAGTTATATCATATGCTAAACATATGCTGGAATTTAGAATTCTAGTTTCTAAATTTGAACCATCCCAAGCTAAATAAAGAACATGCGAATTGGTATTATCAAATAATCTAATGTTTGTTTATCTTAGATCACTTTCGATGACGCCAGCAAACTGATTGTCGCTATAAACAAATGTTAAACATTGCGTAAATCTGAATCTAAATGTGAATTATTCTAAACCGATGATAATTGCATATAACATTTAGGTGAAACATGCATATTCAAGTTCAACTTGTTTGCCAATTTGATGATCGAAACTTGTTAATAGAAAAGAAAGAAAGTCAATAAAAGAGGCAACAAGTTGAGTAGATACCCTGTAAAAGAGGGATAGAAATATGTTTCTTGGCTTATTTGGGGTAGAAGCAATTAGTTCTATTAGTTTCGCATCACTTGAACTTTCCCATAGAATAAGAATTTGATATTAAAAGTCGAATAGGGCTTCTGAGTAGTTTTTATTTCGCCTAGAAGCGAATTAATAAGCAATTTACTAATTCTACAAGATAAATAATATCTAATAACGAAAAAGTTCAAAATATTATTATTTTAAGCAAAAAATGCCTGGAATTAACTGTGTCAGAAATTAGTTAAGTTCAAAGAGAAGAAATGAAACAAGAAACATAAAATCGGAGAAACTTGTTAGACTTGTTGAATTTAAATTAGTTCAAATACTTGTTGCTCAATCCGGAAGTTAACTGGAGAATGCTCTCCCAGCGAGTCGTTAGCTATATATACCCGATGAGTGACATTCCACTTGATGCCAAGAAAAGACGGATTATTTGTAGCATGCCGAAGATTTCATACACTTTTCGAAGCTAACAAATTTCCGTTGAATGACAACTATATGATATAGTGCTCTGATCCTTATGAAATTTAGTGCAGTGATAGATAATAAAGAGTTTTAAGAGTGT
The DNA here is from genome assembly GCA_037040045.1 of Phorticella flavipennis. Lineage (NCBI taxonomy): Eukaryota > Metazoa > Arthropoda > Insecta > Diptera > Drosophilidae > Phorticella > Phorticella flavipennis. The sequence goes on along the minus strand of JBANCY010001064.1, from coordinate 3,977 downwards.
GTGAAATTTAAATTCAATTGCCTAAGAAATGAGGGAAATAAAGTCAAAGCTGAAATTTTATAATATGATATGCAGCGCCTGTAGAAAAGAAGGCTATATGCCTAATTTCATTTCGATGAAGAACTAAGGAACCTGTTTTCCTATAGACTGACATATAGACAGATGGACAGATGGGCCGACAAACGCACATAGCCCTATTACTCTCCTTGCTATGCATTATAAACTTCTGCACAAAGTGAATATGCCATGTTCATCGGAAAGAGTATAATAGCATTTGATTTCCACCCGAAAAAGCATATAAAAGCTAGATTAGATTTGATGCTTCAGTTTAAGTTTAAAGATGCGTTGTTTATTACTCCTCATCTCTTTGGCCATTCTGGTAAGAGTTAAATACAAGATAAACATAGATTCAGTTCCTTAAAACAGAATTCTTATAGTGCCACGCGATTGATGATGATGAAATGCCAGAAATTGAAGAGCATGATAAAATTCTCATACGAGAGTTGAATGAAAAGATCGATAGTTTAAGTGAACAACAATCAAAGGAAAGAGCTGCCACTCTGCGCGAATTTCTAGAAATTTTTGTAGAACTCAAGCGTGCTGACAGTGATGAGATTGAAGAATCGGAGGATGCTCTGAAGAACTTCGACACGAAAAACGTTGCGAATGATTTATTTTGGCCGGCGTTTAATGAGTATTTGATAGATAGAAATGATAATAAAGCGGAGATCAACAAGAATACAGATGGTGCATTTGATAGAATCTTTGGAAAGTACCTGGAGACACACAAGGAAGTGGACGAGTCCTTCAAAGAGGCTGTCAGAGGAACGGTGAATAAGCTGAGCTCCGACGTAAGGGATTGGTTGGACGAAGAAATCCAAAAATTAGACTCCACCGATAAGGAGGAAGCGGCACGTGCTTGGTACAGTCTTTATGGTATTTTGAGAGTGATTACAATAAGTGACGACGATTAATTTTAGAAAGTATGATATATTTATTAAGGACAATAAAGGAAATAAATATATATAAAAATAAATATATTTGTATATGTATTAGCCCAACTTTAACTTTAATTTGATCGTTACATTTTCGCAAAATTCTGGAATAGTATTAGTTGTCTTAAAAGTTTAATAAGGTATACCGCGCACGCACAAATGCATAAAAAAGAAAAGTGGATCCATTACGATAACCCCAAATGTAGAAAGCCGTAGAAATACTCTGGCCATGCATCGTCATCAACACCAAGACCAATTATCCATGGATCCAAGCTTATGCCGTGTATTTGGTGGGCTCTTATTTTGAGCTATTGAAACCGTTTATGCATTTGAGCCGAGCATTGCAAGAAAAACGGCCGCAATTTTCGGAGAGATAAGGTAATTTTGCATAACGCAACGCTCGATCACATAATAGTTGGGTCTTTAAAACTTGGAAATACTAAGTTGGGAAGTCCTACCCCATACGCAGTCCCACCGCATAGCCGAGATATTGATTCTTCTCATTAGCACTTATTCCAATCGATGGCTCATGATCTGGCAGACCAGCACTTCTCCAATCATGATGAAGTGAAAGGATGGATCGATTTATGGATAAAAAGAAAATATCATTGCCAGAAAGATGGGATCAAATAGTTGCTAACAATGGACAATACGTTGAAGCGTAAATTTATATCCAATATTTCATAACAAAGCTTCAATATTCGTAAAAAAACCAGATGAACCCATTTATACCCATAAGAAATTTTAAATTTGTTGCACTTTTTTGGTACTCTGAAACGTTTAGCTTTTCTGTTCAAAAGTCATTTAAAAATTGGCAGAACTTAGTTTAAATTGATTATGCCATGAGTCTATATGTAAACCTATATAAAAATTAAATAAATCCCACTTAGTTTAACTTATTTAACACGTTTAACACTCATGCAAAATCCATGCAAAATGTCAATTTTTTTTTTGAAAACAAATCAAAAATCGTGAAAAAATGCACATAAAAAAGCAAATAAAAGAAAAAAATAGAACAAAACAAAACTAATTCTATAAATAATATACGATATAACATAATATTACATTATCATATTGTATTTTGTGTTCATTGTGTGCGACTTTAGTGTGAAAAATTTTCAACATTTATTAATTAATTATAATTTTTTTTTTTTTGCAAAATGATGTGTGAATGAAATCCATGTGGAGGTTCTTTCTCCACTTTGGGAATTAGCTATGCAAATCGGTTGGAATCAGTCATTTGGAATTTGATTTTAATGCATTCATCGATGGTTAATGCAACTTGCCAATAATTGATAAAATTTCATTTGCATATTAATTAAATAATGCCGAGCTGATTTTCGATTCTCGCTCGGCAAATGTTTTTCAATTGTTTGCAAGTGATTAAATTCAGTGTTTATCTGGCCACATTAACCGATTATGAATAGTCAATAACAATAATTCGCATAAATACGAATTTTAATTGTTTTTCCTCAATAAAATTCAATCATATCGCATCATAAGGGCATATAGATGATGTTTATGGGCCTCTTCCGATATATGGTGTATGAAATAAGAGGGAATTGGAGATGAGTAAGGATAAGGCGATTTGCCAGAAGTTTTCAGTTGTGTGCGGTGACCTCCTCAAGGACCTCCTCAAGTTCTTTTAATCACCACTGGGCTTGTGATTTCTTAAGAACCATCCATTTTTTTATAGTTATACATCAAAAATATACCCTCGATTGCTAAAAAGTAGCTTCAAACAATAACCATACCATTTCTTTTCCACATTCTTTTGTCTAAACTAAGCACATTTATAATGTTCTCGATAATAAAAATTTTTACAACATTTCATTCAATAGGAAAACATATATTTTCATTGACCTACATTAGCTTTGAGCAACTTTTCAAAACATTTAAATTTACATTGAACAAGAAGAAGAATAAGAAGATTTACAAGAAAAGAAAGCTATTTTAATTTGTTTTTCGAACAAGAACATTCAAGTTGAAAGAAACATATTTTAATTCGCTGATTAATTTCATTGTATTGTCTAATTAATTAACACAACAGCGAAGACTTTAAAATAGAATCTATTAGACTGAAATAGTTGATAGTAGAGTAATTGCCTTGGGATACCCTGTGACATTTTCCAGGACCGAAAGAGGCACATTTGTGGTTTGCCAACAGAAAATTATACATGATATTATAAGCATTTGAGTTAATCGAAGATATCTGAAGGAATTCGATAACTAGTTAATATGAAACAGAAAATTTATAAAATTTCAAATGGATTTTACAGAATTATAGCATTTGGTTACTTTTAGTAGGATAACTGATTCAAAATGATGCCAAAATTACCTTCAACAGAAATTCCTTGAAAAAATAGAACATTGAAAAATAAGTTTCATAGAGATTTTCTTATTCGATATTAACTATATTTTCCTTAGATTTTATTTGATTATACTCTTTTCAATAAACAAAATATATTCACTTGGTATGTAATACAGAGGCAAAAACTTGTCTCTAAGCTTTCGAGCTATCGTGATAAAACTTGGAATACATCCTTCCGTCAGCACATTTGTCAGAACCGGCCGCATCGGATCACTATTTCATATAGCTGCTATATAACCAATATTTCCTATGTTTTTTAAGATATAGGATTAAAAGTTCGTACAAATTCAAGATTTGATACTATATACCGCTACACGCTGCAATTTTTTAGGGATCGTAATTCTATATCTGAAAGCTGTAACATAACAAAAAAAAAAATGGATTTGCCTATATGTCATGTTTTTCAACATATGGAATTAAAAGTTACGATTCGTTATTATCTATCGCTTGACTAAATTTCATACTTTAGTATCCTAGAACTGCCATGTAACCAAGACTTTCAGAGCATATTATTTTATAGCATATTCCATATTCTGGGGGTCTCGGTAGCCCAGTGCATAGCGCACTGGGTTGCCAAACAAAGAGACGTAGGTTCGATTCCTGCTCAGGTC
>JBANCY010001063.1:0-14781 GCA_037040045.1 Phorticella flavipennis | reverse complement strand
AAAGCAAAAAGCCTCGCCAGAGGAAGATGCTTCAGGTTGTGACCCGATAGGGTTGTTATAGCCACATAATAAATAAAATATTATAAAACTCTGAAAACTATCCAAAAATACACAAGCCGTCAGAGTTTCACTGTTGTAGCATAGGGTATCTGTTAGTCCAGCGTACGCAATTGTAGCATTCTAATATATGTATTATTATCGTTTTTTAAGCTATTTTGTTTGCTTTAGCAACAAGACGAATACCAAATTTGCCTCCAAAATGCGCCAAAGATCAAGTTCACTGGGTCTGGGTCAACTGGGTGGGCTGCGTGTTGTGTCTAACGGATTCGCATGCAAATAATAATTGAAACTTATATCACATTCGTCGGACAATAGACTATAGACCATAGACCATATACCATAGACTATGAACGGACAAATATAACAAGTTTATTAACCTCTAAGTGGAACACAACACACAAAGAAGACGCAACGTCAGAAAGGAAGTTTATGCAATAAAGATCTGAAACTTAAGCCAAAGCTGAAACAGAAACTGAGGCTGAACAAGAAACCAAATCAGTAGCCGAAGAAGAAGAAGAAGAAGAAGAAGATACTATAGCTTTAGCTAAATCTGAATCTGTATCTGAATCTGTTCATATTACTTCCGTCAGCCATTGACCCAGTTGATGGATTTTTGTTATTTTTGCATTGGCGAAAAAATTGTTGTTGTCTTTTATTTTTATTATCATTATTATTGCTTTCAGTTTGGCTTGGCGAAGGGCAAGCCACATTGGTGACAAGCCCCAAAGCAGAGTTTTTTGGCCAAAACTGGCGGATTCTTGCATTCCACTTGGAGTGGAGTGGCTAATGGGGCGTATGCGTGATGTGCGTGGGGTTGGCCAGTTTGGACTGGAGGAAGGAATGATATAATAACAGAGGCAAAATAACAAAGAACTAGGAGAATTGGAAATAGAACGGATGAAATAGATATAGATAGATAGGAAGAAAGGAATGAAAAAGTAAAAAATACTGCAAAGAAAATTAAAGGGGGAGAAAATATTAAAAGAAAGTCAGGAGAAGAACGGGTCATAGGCATATGTTGGGTGTTCGAAAGCCCATAGAAAACTGATAAATGGGAAGGAAGAAGAAAGTGAGAGGCGAACTATAAGAAAAGATAAGAAAAAAGAGGAAAATAAAGGTAGAGAATATAAAAATTCTGTGATTGATACAATGAGAAAAGAAGATATGGCTACAAAAAGAAAGGGAAATGGGAAATGAAAGAGAATATAAAAGAAAAGCGACTGTAGAGAAGAGGTCTCTGGGTATGAAGAGCATATTTAAAGAGGAGAGAAATCAACAGATGTAGAGAATAGAGAGAGAGAGCAAATAGTTTTTGGAACCAAGTGAAAGAGCGGAGTAAATAGAAAGGAAACTTATTCAATCCAATCCAAAACCATTGGACTTTAGCTTTGAACACTTTAATAACATTTCGACTGAGTCAATGTTATGTCTCCTCAAATATTTCCCTTACAAACTATGGTAAATCAATAGCTATTTTAGCTAATTAAGCACTAAATTATATTTAGAGGTTATTAATGGCTTTATCAATACAGATCCGATCTAAAGGGCAGCTCTTCAAGGCAAAGGCAAATCATGAAGAACTATTTCAAGACCCAAACGCTTCATTAATTAGCTAAGCTCAATTAGCATTTTAGTTCGGAACTAAAAGATGGTTGGTTTTTTTCACCTATATTTGGTATTTCTTCTACAGGGTCTTTGTGGTTAACACCTTGTGCCATAAATGTGTATAAAAAACATTTCCGTTCTTGGCCGGAAAAGTACAAACAATTTGCATTGATTAGTCAGATGGAGAGACACTAGAGTTTCCGGCTTCTGAACGCATGAATTGGATTTGGACATGAAAATTGTTAGCCAAGGCTGTGGTCAATGTGCTTCGACTGGCTTAAGATGATGATTTATGGCCCCAACAACAACAGTTACATTCTCTTGGGCGTTGTTAACAACAGCCGCTGGTGCTGTGTTCGTGGTCAAGTTCAAAGTTGAAATCTTTTTGTTGTTGTTGTTAGCGCCCTTCGTGCTGCGTGCGTGTTATGTGTCGATAGAGGTTGCCCCTGTGTCACGCGGCGATCATAAATTTGACTAATTCCATTTCAAATTAACTGAATTAACTCGCCTCTTGTCTCTTGGGGTCTCTTAATTAGTTTAATATGGCGGCGCCTAACGGTTATGCTATCAAAAGTGACATTTCATCGGCCCCTAGAGATGTGCGTGCTTGTCAAATGGCATAACTATCGCCAGGTGACACGTGCGATGTGACAAGATATATGACACAAATTGTGAGTGCAGATTGTAGGGGGCAAAGCGTCAATTGCTTGGCAATGGATTGAAAGGTGTGATTGTTCCTTGGGGATCTGTAAAGTTTTCTTGATTAGTAAAAATTATTAGGCTCTTTTATCAAGAAAATAGTAATATTATGTTTGTGCTTATGCTTGTAATATATTAAAGAAATCGTCGTAGACCTTCTAGGTTTATCTTCATAACGGTCAAAAGCGAATAATGATATCAATTGGGTCATATCTGTATATTTGTCTGTCTGTGTCTCGATATGCTAAGTAGTTCCTCAGTTTTTAAGAAATCGCAGATCAATCTCTGAGTCTTTTTTCTAATTCCTCAGCACATTGTCGAAATCGAAAAAGTTCGACCCATAGCTACCAACATGCCATACCAACGGAAAGGTGGACTTAAACACATTATCCATGTTTTATTTTATTTCAAATTTATATCTACTTAAGTTTTTCTCTATCCTATTGTTCCATTAAATATCAAAAGAATCGGTCTATGAATACATTGTTTACAAATCCACTCTATTCTAAAGAAATTGTCGAAGACCGCTCAGAATTTATTAGGTCGGTTGCCCAAATTCATGTTTAATCTGCTTTATAATATAGAGCTTTGATCTGTTCAAGCGGTGGATGTATAATTGCTAGTAAAGTTGCAAAAACATAGCTGAGAAACTCTGAGGGACATGGAAACAGCAAAGCAGCCTTTCTTACCTATCGAAAGTATATTTAATAATAATTTAACATAATTAATCAGAGTACTGTACATTTAATAAGCTAATTCCAATGGATACTGTCATTATCTTCCCATACCAATAAGCACAATTAACTTTTGGTACTAAACAAATTGCAGCATAATTTTAGGCGCAGCCAAAAACCCAATGTAAATAAGCCAATAATGTAGGCTTTTAACGCTAAGTAGGTTGCGCTATAAAATATCCAATGAAAGGATAGCTAATTACTATCCATCGCTTGTATGTTGTTATTATATTTCTGCCTCATTTTTGGCTTTTACCGAGCCAACGCCCATGTGGAATTTCCGTGTATTTTCTTTTGCCTTTTCTGTTGCCTGCTTTTAGGCAGTTGACATAAATTGTTGCTCGAGGTCGAAGTCGTTTCAGATTAATTAATTAACTTGTTTAATTCATTAATTTATTAATTTAGTCATGTTTCGTATGTTGATGCATGTATAAATAATTAGTGCATATGCGTCTTATAAATAGTCAAAAATATTTATACAAATTACAGCTAAATCTTCAATTCAAAAAAAAAATTAAATATTACATTAATAATATTAATAATAAAGGGAAAACAATAATGATAATAATAATTACAATAGTTAACTAGAGCCTTAGAGGATATACATAACTATGACTCGATTTCATGCATTGCCATTACATCATTTGCAGTGTTTTTTCTTTTTTTTTTTTTGGGAAAAAGTGATTGTTTCTGCCCAAAGCAAACTTTTCTTTTCTTTCCATTTCTTTTCTTTTTTTTTTGCTTAAAAACTAAACTTTAAACAATGGCAAACGTTTGTGTACAAACTCAAAACACAAAGTTTTTAACAAAAAAAGATATGTATGCTGTCCATGAGGGTCTTGGCTTGTCTGTCTGTCGCCTTCTGTCTGATTGTCTGTCAGATATTTTACTGTTTATGCTCTGTCTATAGGTTTGAGTTCAGCTTTTCTTTCCCTGAAAGTGTGTCTATGTGTCGTTTGCCTGTCACATGACTCTAAAAGCTATTGCTTTATCTCCCTAACACCAAACATATCATGCAAAGTCCATATGATTAGTCTGTCAGTTATCTGAAACATACAATCAAATTGTCTATTTAGCTGTCATCTGATTATCTAACAATTTGTCGGCTTGTATAATGCTTTGATCTGTCAGATTGACTATTGTCTGTGCTGTGTGTCATATAAAGCGTGTTTGTTTTCTAAAGATCTGACGGCTTGTCTGATAATTTTCTGTTTGGCAGTTGACAATCATATCTATAAAATATCAGACTCTATCTACAATTCAGTTTGACTTAGTTTAGCTTCTAAAGCTAAATATCTTGTCAGTTATTTCTGCAATATATGTACATGTTTACCTCTGCCACATATATATGACAACTGACGCACTGCTTACAATATCTGTCAGTTTGTTTGTCTAGCTCAATGATGGTCTGTTTTACCTCTCATCGGCTACATAAAACTTACAATTGATCTGTCACCATAGCCAGCGTATCTGACAACTGGCATATTTCTGTCATACAACTGATCACTAACAAATAGCTGAAATTGAGTCTGTCTTTCACTTAGGTAGCTGACACACTGTCTTCACTTATTATCTGTCATAAAACTGACTGGATATATCTGTCATATATATAAAAATATCTCTTTCTCCACTGGCCGCTGTCTGTCAGATATTGTCTGTCCAACTGTCATTGTTAATTGATTGAAGGTCTGTCGCTCCGTTTGTCTGACAGCTCATTACTCGCCTGTCAGTCTGACGCCATAGTCCATAGTGTTGTCTGTCATAGTTAATTGTAAAGCTAGTTAACCCCTGAGCTCCCGCCGGTCCATAATATATCCATTGACCTTAGCTAACTGTATGTGACTTTATCTGTTGCTGCCGCAGCTGCTGTTGCGGTCGACGTCAACGTTATGTTGCTGCTGCTTCCGCTGCTGCTGCTGCTGGCGTCGCTGCTGTTGCTGCTGCTGACGCTGATGCTGATGGTGTTACTGCTGCCAGCTGCTTGGCTATCGGCATAACTGTGGGCATCGTGGCGCTTGACCTTATATTCGGGATTCTTGAGCCAATCCTCCTTGATGAGATCGGCGCCCTTTTCGCCAATCATGATGACGGGCGCATTGGTGTTGCCGCTGCTGATGGTCGGCATGATGCTGGCGTCGATGACGCGCAGGCCACGCACGCCATAGACACGCAGGCGGGGATCGACCACCGCTTCGGGATCCCAGGCGGGTCCCATTTTGGCCGTGCCGCAAGGATGGTAAATGGTCATGGATATGGTTCTCACTTGGCACTCCAGATAGGCATCCGAGAGAAACTTGTGCTGTTTGCAATTGGGCAACGGTTTGCGCCAAAGTCTGGAGCCGAACTGTTTGAACACTTCCGCTTCGGCCACGCGCAGTGCTATTTTGGCGCCCTCCACTAGGGTCTTGGCATCCAGTGGATCATCAAAATAGTTGGCATTGATCAGCGGATAATGAAAGGGATTGGCCGAGCGCAGCCGCACTGTGCCTCTCGATCTGGGTCGCAGCAGCAGCGGCATTATGGTCCAACTGTCCTTGTTGGCTATGGGATGATAGACCTCCTGGTACACGGACTCCTTGAGACCCATTACCTTCTTCACCCGTGCGCCGTTGTCTGAGTTAATCGAAGCCGGTGCCATGTGGAACTGTATATCTGGCCAGTCTATGCTGCGATTTGAGTAGGGCGTGTGCACAAAGGCCAAACCCTCAACGCCGCCCAGGGTCGTCATCGGGCCACGTTCGCGGAGCACATACTGAAACGTCAAGGCGGTGGGATTGAAACGATCCTGCACAATAGCCACAGGCTTGTCCACCAGAAAGGTCAAACCACCCATGCCCACATGATCCTGCATATTCTCGCCCACCGGCAGATCCTGCAGCACGCGTATGCCATGTTTCTCCAGCTCCTTACGTGGTCCCAGACCCGACAGCATCATCAGCTGCGGCGTGTTAATGGCGCCGGCCGAGAGTATAATCTCACGTCGTGCTGCTATGCGATAAACCTTGCCGTTCTTAACAAATTCTACAGCCTGAGCACGCATGGTGCCCGGCTCGATAATCACGCGTGTCACGTGCGAATTCATCGATAAATGAAAATTGGGTCGTTGGCGTATCGGACGTAGAAATGCCTTGGCTGTGGAGCAGCGTGAGCCCCGTCTTATGGTGCCTTGTGCTATCATAAAGCCCGCTTGTTGTGCGCCATTGATGTCCCTATTGTCGTAGCCCAGCTGTGTGCCCGCCTCCACAAAGGCTGCCACCAGCGGCGTGTGCCAAGGTGATTCCTGCACGGTCAACAAACCACCGCGTCCATGATAAGCGCTCTTGGCCAGATAGGGATTGCGATTGTCCTCCGATTTTTTAAAGTAACGCAAGACCTGCTCGTAATCCCAGCCGGGATTACCCAGTGAGGCCCAATGATCGTAGTCGTGCCGGTTGCCACGCACATACAACATATAGTTGAGCACGGATGAACCGCCAAGCACGCGTCCGCGTGGCCAATTGCAGCGGTTGTTCTGCATGCCCAGACATGCCTTGGTCGAGGGTTCCGTCTTGTAGGCCCAGTCCAGCTTGCTGAGCTGCAAGTAGGCCGCCAGCGAGGGCACATCCGATATTTCATTCTCATCCGGCCCCGCCTCAATGAGTAACACCTTCCATTTGCGCACCTCACTCAGGCGATTGGCCACCACCGCGCCCGCCGAGCCGCTGCCCACAACAATGAAATCATATTCAGGATACAGGTTCAGCTGGTCCAATGGTCGTGACTCCGGATCGACGGCATCATAGCGATAATAAGTTATGGCCGCCAGGAGCAGCGGTATCAACCACAGGCCGGTTGTGACGACGCCAAATGTGGATTTTATCACCGTCGTTATAAAGAGTAGATTTAGCACCATATTCGCGGATGTCTGGAACGTACTTTATCCGGGTCGGCCGTTGGGTTTGATTTGTTCCGGTTTGTCTTTGTTTGACTTGCTTGTTTCTTCTTGGAGGCGCTTAGGCTCACTCAGGCTCTTTCAAAGGGTTTCTTTCTCTTGTGCATGGCGCAACTTCTGCCGCCAATCTCCGAGAATTTTCCGGCTTTTGGGGTTTATTTTTTATTTTTGGGCTGGCGCGGCTTAAACTGTGTTGTGCTCTGTTGCTTCCTCAACAGCTAGAAAAGCAGAAGTAGAAATAGGTTAGTTTTAATTTGAAGGGAAGTGAGGATTGTGTTTGGCTTTAAAGGTCAAAGTTTTTGTTGAAAATGTATAGCATAAGTATAAGAAAATGTGATAGAACTCTAGAAGTGTATATAGACGTGATCAGCATTTAGTCAAGAGTTTTCCCATAACTCTACCAAAGCACCCTGGATCCATTTCTGCAGAACCGCGCTGATTCAGTTTTTTAAAGATTTGAAGACTGCAAATTACTAACATAAGGGATTAAATATCATCTGGAAATTATACTTATATCAAAATTTTGACACAAGCTATTTATGTCAATACGTTATTGAGTCCCGCTCAGGTCTACGATAGGCATGACTCATCCAGAAATTGAAATAGGATTTGAAATCCACCCACGTAAAGAAATGTTTTCAGTGAAAGAAGCAGAAATAAAAGAAAAATAGTGCTACAGGCTTTGACCCGATATGTTAATGCCGTATAATAATAATCATTATTGTACTGGGAAGTTATGCCAAACGGTTTTCTATGACAAAAGCTAAATAATGCATAAATATAACATATTGTTAATAACATTTGTCAGCTTGAATGAAAGAGGGGAAACCTCATATGCCCACAGAAGCATCCATAGTTTGTCCCATTGTGTCGTTTGTCAATCGTTTGTTTGGCTGAGTCGATTGTTGCGTCACACACACACACACACACACTGTGTGTGCACCTTCAATCGATGCGCCACTGCAGGCACGTCCCCCCAATCCCCCATCCCTTCAATGACCAAAAGGGCCACTGGCTTTGCGGCGACCTTGAGTCAAATTGCGGCCAATATCGTGTGAAGTGTTGAAATGTTAACCACAAACGGTGCCCGGATCGGGGGCCTATAATGAATGTGAGCCACGCAAAATGCCGTTCAACTGCATTACAATAGCAACAACAACAACAATAACAACAACAACGATAACAATAACAATAACAACAACACACAGTTATTGTTGTTTGTCTTTCAAATCGTTGGCCCATTCGCTTTTATTACAAATATATCTACACACACACACACACAGAAGAGAGCTCTGATGTAACAGTCGAAAATTGTTGTTGTTGCTTGTTAAAAGTTAAAGATTGTTGTTGTTGTTGTTGTTGGTGGTGTTTTTGGCTTATAATTGTCGGCGCCGGATTGGTAAATCTCCAAGTCTACAAATCTCCAAATCTACATACGAATTGATTTTCCTTGTCTATTTATTTATCTTTGGCGTTGCCACATAATTCATTTGGCTTGTCACTTGATCAGCTCGTTTAGATACAACAAACACAGCCGAAATGCAACAACAACAGCAACAACAAAAACAACAACAACAACTGTTGTCACTTGTTTGTTGTTGTTGTTGTTGTTGCTTTCGATTATTACCGGTTGCCTGTCTTGTTATCGGTTGCGGGTGTTGAAACGTGCAACATTGCGACGTTGCTTTGCACTGAATTTGTTTGGCTTTTCTTGGCTGTTTGGCTTTTTGGCCAACAGGTAGCACAGCTAAAAGCCCATAACAACAACAACAACTGTTGCGCATAACCAAAATTGTACAGTTTGGCCATTTAGCCGGCAAATAAAATTTATGGCTAACAGCAAGCCCATAAGTTGTTTGTATTGTTTTTCATACAGGCAAATTCTGGGTAAAAAGTTACTTCATATTTGATCAACATTTTGGCAAATTTTTTAAAATTTTATATCGGGGAACTTCCCCAGTACTTCCAAAACTTTGCCTGTTGTGGCACATGTGATTAAGATTGGAACCGGTTTTTTGGCTTGTTTCATATTGTTTGCCCACAACATCAACGCAACTATTTTTCTATAAGATTTTGCATAGCCGAATTTCTGTATTATGTGTATTAGGGGCAAACTTTTAGACTGCTCCGAGGAGTTTAGGGCCTCTATAAGACACTTCCAGGGAATTCTGCTTGAATTGGTTTTGGTAATCAGGTGTTATAGTCAGTCGTTCTACTAATCTGACCAGATGCAACTTCAGCTCGAGCAGAATGTTTCTGTGGTTCAATATTTTAGGATATTGGTAGAATATGGATAGAGTATTGGATGCCCAGACAGCATTTAAAGAGGGGGGACTTTGTGGGCTAGTAAGTAGACAACGATTCTGAAAGGGATTGAGGCCTAATAATGTTTTAAAGAACTTCTTTGCTACAAGGTTCTATTCGCAAAACACAATCGAGATGATGAACTGATAAATTCCCACACTCTGAACAAACTAAATGACAAATGGTATAGGCATACTTCCGGAAATAGCGTAGAGCTCAGTTATCTGAACTTCAAAAGGGCAAAAGCTTGCCCTTGAAGTTCAGAGGGTCGCCGGTGTTCATGTCCAGTTCGATTCTCGCTTCCGATAAGCATTGAAGTAGCTTTTTTAAATCGATAAGAAATTGGGTTAAGAATATGTTTACAGAAGATCGGATGATCGATAAGATATCGGTTTAACAATATGTTTACAGAAGATCGAATGTGACTAAGAATAAGTTTCTACACCTTTTTGTCCTTATAATTTTGTACTCTAGTGGAATGCGTTTGTTTCCTAAGTCATTTGTTTAAAGTTTACTTTTGCGTGCTCGATATATTTTATATCTTTCAGATACTTTTGTATCTTTCAGATATACATGAGTCTTTTAGATACTTTTATATCTTTCTGATGCTTTTATATCTGTTTAATACTTAATATTTAAAAGATAATTTTTCTATCTTTCAGATACTTTTAAATCTTTTACATATATTTGCGTCTTTTGAGACAGATTTATAAGATTTAGTAACTTTTTAATGAATTCAAGCTAGCCTATTGATATTGTGGCACCTTTTCGATGGATCTTGCACTGGCAGAGTTAATGTTTTCATCGACTTGTCTTGCAGTGTATTTCGATAGTCATTATATATTGGGTGTTTGGCACAGTATCGCTTCGCTGAGCTCAAGTGAAAGGCCAAAGGCTGGCTGGCCCAGTCAGCTGGGCAGCTGTTTTTTTTTGGGCACTCAACTCATCCACTTCAGTGCAGCGTCTTGGGCCAGACTAACAGGCAGACCGTCAGATGGACGGACAGACAGACGGACCGACGTACAGGTGGTGGTAGATACATAAGAGGATTGCAACACTTTGTTAACGTTGCATGCAGCCCGAAAGTCAGCCAGCCATCGAGCCAGTATAACTGTAACTGAAACGCATTTCTTCGGCAAAAAAATTTTTGGCTTGTTTTTTTGCGCGCGCAAAAAACTAAAAATATCTTTTTGTAAAAATGTCGAAAAAAAAAGTTGCATGAAATTGGGTCAGCGGCGCAAACAAGTTTAGTTTGTGGGGAGGCTGGAATCAATGCTCGAGGGGAGCGGCCAGTCGGAGGGGGGTTGGGGGCAGAGGTTGGGGAAATGCGTTGTTTTGCCAGGTATAAACCAGTTGGGCATCTCTTTCGAGGCTGTTGGTTGTTACTGTTGCTATTGTTGTCAGTGGCTTTCCAAATGTGCTGTATATGTATCTGTATCTGTGTGTGTGTGTGTGTGTGTGTGTGTGTGTACTAGTGTGTGAGTGTGTGTGTCTGTTTGGTTAAGCCAATTAGCTATTAGCTTCCTGGGCTATTGAAGGCCAAATGGCTAAAAAGCGTATGTCAAGTATGACAACGAGCAAGAAGACAAATACAGGCACAACAAACCCATACACACAGATACACACGCACACACACACACACACACAGACTTGACTCTTGATAGATGCGCCAACTATCAAATTGTACACAATTAAAGTGATTTTCTGCGTTAATTTGGTGTAAACAAAAAAAAGCTAGAGATTCAAGCCAAACGAACTGACTGAACTCTTTGGACATAAGGCCAAAGTCAATGGCCAAACAACATTGTTAATGTTCATAAGGTTGTAGGTTGTTGCTTGTTGTTAGTTGTTGTTGTTGTTGTTAGTTGCTGCTTGTTGTTGCTGGTTTTCGGCTTGGCTTGGCTGGTGTCAGTCACCTTGACAGGCAGGCGTCAAAAGCAATTCACAGCAATCATTTCAGCCTGGGCCTGCACTTCATGTCACTCTCTCAGCACTCGTGAGGCAAAAGAGTGCCAACCGAGTTCATTGTGCCAATGGCAAACCACAGCAGCAACAACAACACCAACAGCAACAACAACAACACTAGTTGCATTTATTAAATTAACAGTTGAATGCGTAGCGGCAAATTGTTCGCAATGTTTATTTATATTAACTGCAACAACACCCAAGAAAATTGCAGTATTTTCATATTTTTTTTAATTGTTTGTTGTTGTTATTATTGTTGCTGTTGTTGTTGCCATAGATTGCCTTTGTTGTTGTTGCTGCGTGCCTGCACTTCATTATTGTGGCCAGTTCGTGTCCTAAGTCTTTTGTTTTGCTTCACTTCATGCGCAAGTTTGTGTCCTAAGTCTCTGCTGCAAGTTTGTTTCCTAAGTCTTTCTGCTGCTGCTGTTGTCGCAAGTGCGTTTGTGTCCTAAGTCTTTTGTTGTCCAGGCCTTTTGTAGTAAGTCAGGTGTGCATACGACGTTTTTGTAACCTAAGTCTTCTTAAATTGTAGAAGCAAGCCAAAAAGACATAAATCCCATTTTTGCTTCATTGAGATACTTTTGTATCTTTGAGATAGTTTTGTGTACATTAGGGATAAATTTGCGCCTGTCTGAAGTCCTATCTTTTGGTGCTTTATTCTGCCTCAAGTCTTATCTTCCATAAGTCTGACTTAACCATCTTGCGGTTAAACTACAGAGTCTTTCGGTTTTTGACTCCTAGCCAAGTCGTAAGTCCTTTGTCCTAAGTAGATACGTTTCCTGCCACAAGCCCAGCGACTTTGATTTCCAATTCTCCCCATGGCTGCTCGTTTATCTTCTAAAACTTCAACAACTGCAATGCGCTAGTGTCGCAAGCCATTTGCAGCAAAACAGATCCCGGATAAAGTTCCTACACTTTTTATCGTTATCGTTGTTTATTATCCCATCAACTGCAATGCGTTTGTTTCCTAAGTCGTATACTGAAAGTGCATCGTGTTTGGGTCTTGATCTCGCGAAGCTAGTCAAAACGACTTGTTTCTCTTTTGAGATACTTTCGCATGTTTGAGATACTTTTGTATCTCTTAGATACTTTGGTATCTATTACATTTATACACAGATAAAACCCCATTTATGAAAATAAATTTTGAAATGTTCATAGATCCAACAAAAATACAAATAGTGTCTATAACAGCCTTATTGGGTCAACTCCTGAAGTACTATTTGCCTTTATTTCGGCTTCCATCACTGAAAATATCGACTGGTCCACCAAGGCCCCCAAGTTTATAGATCCGGCTTCTTCAATTTTCACATCTAAATCGAGGTTCTTAAGCAAACACTCATTACTATTGTGCATGAAAGGTACCAGCTCTACTTCATAAAAAGCGAAGCTAAAACAATAATTCAATTATGATATCACTCAAATAAGTCTAAAACCACAATTTTCAAGGAAACAAATAAAGATTTCTGAATATTCAATCTTGAAGCGGAGGAAACGAAAATTATCCTATAATTTACCAAGCAAAATATCAATATTTCTTGAATAAGCTCTTCTCAACACCCTACGAAAGAGTCGCCTGCCAGGTACAAGTTTCTTTATAAAAGACACACCTCTTCTCCCCCCGCCAAAGTTTCAGTGCATTGCAAACTGTGAGAGAATTTTCAAAAAAAAGAAAAATCGAAATAAATATAAGCTCAAAAACAAGTTTTGCGTCTTAAAATAGCAAAAACTTTTCCAAGCTCCGTTTGTGATTCCCAAGCTGTGTGGGCTTGCGTGACAGCTGACTGATAATGCCGAGTGCTTTCTGCCCCAAAACAGATCACAATCTTGGGCTTTTTTTTGGTTTTAATTGAAGCAGCAGCAAGTGCGATTGCTGCGCCTCATGAAACATGCAAATTTGCCAATTAGGCGAAAACTCGATATCATCAAATTTGATGGGTATAAAATGGGCGCTGATGATGGTAGGTTCTTTATGCAGTTGTTGTTGTCGTTGCAGCCTAGTTAGCAATGAGAGCGTTGTTTACTTGTTTACTTTGCCTTTTACTTGTAATTGTACTCATAACGCTTCAAATGTAACTTGCAGTTTGATGTTTGCACAGTTATTGCAAAATGTTGCCGCTTGCAATTTCAATTGTTGTTGTTGTTGTTGCTGTTGTTGTTGTTGTTGTTGCTGCACTTGAGTGCACAAGAAGCGGCACACAGTGCGGCAGCCGCAATGTCAACAAAGTCCGGGCCAAAAGCAGATGTTGCGGCTGTCCCTGTGTCGAAAAGCAGCACCACAGCCACAGCACTTTTCACTGGAAATGCATTTTCCTTTCACACACACACAACACACACATACACACACACAAAACACACACACAAAACACATACACACACACTTGTATTTGAAAATTGCTTACTTGAAATTCTAAACACACAGAATTTAATGGCGCAGCCGGTTTATCACTTGGCTCTGCTTCTTGCCTCGCGTATCCTGAACGCGTCTCAAACAAAAAAAAGTTAAGAAAAAAAGAATCGATTGTTGTTAATCGTTAATCGTTTATCGCCTATTGAGCAGCTCAGCGTCTGTGCGGCTGCGTTGCACGCTTTCAACTGAACGCAAAAGTTTAACGCGAATTCCGTGCAAACGACTCAACGACGACAACGGGCGGGCTAAACCAGCGACGGCAACGGCGACGACGACGACGACGGCGTCTGCGCCAGCATCGGCAACTGTTTGGCAACAGCCGCCGCAGCAGCAACAGCAATTGCTTTGGCCAACTTTGGCAGCGAGCAGCTGTTGCATATTATTGGCACATCGACGTCAAACATGTTCGAAACGCAACATGTTCGATGCGCTGATAAGATGAAAATGACAACAACAATAACAGTTGAGATAATGAGCAGCCTGAGCTGTTACACAGGAAAATTGAAGAGCAGTTTGGGAAATTTTGTGGCAGATAAGGATCAGATAATCTCAGGGAAAAGATTTGACTTAGGCGCGGGAAATTTGGCAAAGTTTTCTTAATTTCGGCAAAAATTGCTCAAACATTAAACATTTTTACGTTTGTGCTTTAAGTCATTTGCTCTAAGCCCCGCCAAGTTTGTGTCTTAAGTCTTTTGTTAACGCAAGTTCGTGTCCTAAGTCTTTGACTAAGCAAGTTTGTGTTCTAAGTCTTTTGTTTTGTCATGGAAATCGGCATAAAATGGAATAAAATTGTATCATGTAAAATGAAAATTTTCCAATGGGAGATATATTTCAAAATCCCATTGCTTGGTCAAAATTCCATCGATTTTGACTTATTATACCATTTTGATCATGATTTTGAATTTAAATTCGTTCCTGATTCCAATTTTATTCATATCGTAAAAATAATTTTTTTTTCAAAAATTTTGGATTTTGAAGTAAGGGTCCCCCCTGTGTTTCGAAAAAATTTTGAAATCTAAAAACTCAAAATTTTGCCTTTTTCCCATTTCTGGCATTAAAATTAGCATAAAAAAGTA